>JALXJV020000010.1:34388429-34446761 GCA_024633595.2 Lepomis macrochirus | reverse complement strand
GACCTGCTCCACTGCAGCGTTGTTGGAGCAGCTCAGCAGCATCAATTCCTCATTTCCAGCAAAGCCTCGGTTAAAAGCTGCTCCCCGTTTGAAAGCTTTAAAGTTTTTATTTGTAAAATCCTTCTGGGCTCCTCAGGCTTTGCTGACGGCTCCATATTTCTCCAACTCTTCCTCAAATTCTCTTCACTTTTCTTTGAGCGGTTCAAAGCAGGTGACTGACAATAATCAAAGTAAAGTGGGGTAAAATCCTTAAACTCCTGTCTAATCATGTTCTCACTTCTTTGCAGTGTAAATAAAGGAGGGCAAACTAAAGTCAGTGAGAATCAGAAGCCAAACAGCCTCTAATAAAGACAATCAGTTCAGCTTTTTGATTTGAAACCATGCCATCCTAGAATGTGTGGAAAAGGTGTCAGAGATGAGGACTCAGGTGTGCAACTATTCCAACAGTTACTAGTAACTAAACCATTTAACCAGTATCTATTATTTAGCTACTGGTGCTTCTATTTTACTTATTAGGAACTTTTCTATACTTAATAGTAAGAAATGTTTCTATCAACAAGCCAATTTAATGTAAATGTTGTCAGTCAGCTGTTACACAAACGGTAACAGTCAGCGAGAGAATAACACGGCATATCTGACCGCAGATGCAGACACCTGTCGCTCTTGTTGCTGTATCTGCCAATTTTCCAATCATTCTATCAAGATTTGTATACTTCTGCTCGCGTGCTTAATGAGGAGGAGGTGGAGACATTTTTCTCAGGTCTACAATTACCAACACTTTCTGATGAACAAAAAACAAGGCTGGATGCACCTATAACGGAAGAAGAGGTCAGAGCTGCTATTTCATCAATGTAAAATGGGAAGTCGCCAGGCTTGGATGGCTTCCCGATTGAATATTATAAGAAATATATTGATATTATGGTTCCAGTCTTGCATAAAGTTTACCTTGAGGCACTAGAAATAGGCTCCTTACCGGGTACATTTAATGATGCACTAATCTCCCTTATTTCTAAAAAGGATAGGGATATATCGGACCCAGCGAATTACCGACCAGTAAGCCTTCATTGTAATACATTGTAAGACATGTACTCAGTACATGTCCTATGTAGTATAGTACCAAAGAAAAGGATGCTACTGAGTAAACATTTATAGCTCAATTGAAAGTTTTATTATTTTATTTTAGAGAACTCATAATAGTGTCAACATCAGGGTAACATGTCCACAGTAAAGAAAAAATGCAGGACAAGACGACAAAACACAAAAAAATACTAGAGTAAAGCAAATTCAAAATACTGTATCATCTGTACATAAGACATTTGTCAAACACATAATTAGTCTTAAAAGCATTTGTATTCTTAATGTCAGTCCACCCAATTCTTGTTGTGAATTTGGAATTTCCAAAATAACTAACTTTACAAAAAAAAATTTTTTTGCTATACTCATTACTTTACAACTACAAAACATCATACATAAGAATGTCTATATCCTGAAATTGAATTGTCAAGTTTTCCTTATCATATAAGAAACATCCAACTAAAATATTTTACTATATAGATACTGTGAGAAATGCCCAAATGTCAAATACTTGTTGCAAAATATATCTCCTCATATAATGAACTGAAGACAACCAGTGGAAACTCAGACTGATTAATAATTAGTAATTGTACTAATTTTCAAATTATTATTATTTTGATTGCTTGATATTTTAGTAATTGTTTGTTTTTAAATTTCACATTTGAAACTGATTTTTATTTATTTATTTATTTTATTAATTAAAATTTTGCTATTTTTTTGTCTATTCATATACACACACATTTCTGTTTTATTTATTTACTTTTAGTTTTAACATTTATTTTTAGGGAATTTTTATATTTTATATATTTTTTATTAATATTCTTTTTTTTAATTAACACACAAACACAACTTTTTCACTTCTGATACAGAGGCACGCAGAATATGACGTCATCAACGTCCTAACGTCAGGCCGGAGCCGTTAACGGAAACTTCTGGAAAGTCACCGAGGCGAGCGAGACGAGTTTGGAAGTAACGGGGCAAAACTAACGTTAATTAATTAACATACTTTACAAAGTTGAGCTAACCCAGCTTTTTTCGGAGCGCTATGAAATATTTTTTTGTGTTTAACTGTGCTCTGGTATGACCGCGTCAGTACCGTAATGTGGAGGACCGTTAACGGACGTTACTGTTTATGCTAACGTCAACTAACGTTAGCTGAAAAGTAACGTTAAGGCATCCAAGTGACTGAAACCTTTGTCAGAGAGTCGTCAACAGTTCTTATTTAAAGTCCGGAGCTGCTCCTTGTTACCTGCGCTTTGGTCTGGTAAGTAAAAAAGTTTATGAAATGTCGGCTGTCAGGCGCAGTAACATTAACAGAAAGGCTAACGTTAACGGTAACTGAAGTTAAGCTGGCTAACACTGAGGTAACGGTAACTTTGCACCGAGTGCTGTAGTTATGTAACGTTAAGCACTGACGGTATAATGTGGAGACAGTCAAGCTCTGCGGTCAAGTATAATAAGTGTTTGTAGTAAGATGTAACGTTACTCAGAGTCCTAACGTTACCGTTCAGCCCTTCTACTGCAGAGACTAACGTTAGTTGCCTCAAGCGGCTGTAACGTTATTTGTAAAGGAGTTATATTTTTACTGGAGAAAATTTCCATTGTTGATGAATCTATTTGTTGTCGTGACAATTGGACAGGTGAACTGTATTGCGTTACAGCCTCACAGATATTAATGGCCTGGACATAATAACAGAAACACCTGTCAAGGTGCTACATTTCAACAGCAGCTCAACAAACTGCAGCTTCCAAAATGATCATCCTTGTTATTAGTAATTTTAGTAAAATACTGCACACTATCATTTTCATGAAGGAAGGATTTATGGCAGCAATGTTGAATTAGACTATTATTTTTTAACTAGATGTAATTAATAAACTGGTAACTAGTAAAGTAAAAAGTCTTAGAAATTAACGTTATTTCTCACAACATTAAACTCTATCTCGTGTTTGTGAGAAGTATTTACATGGTCATTATTTTGTAACCTAATAAAAAGATGGTGTTCTTGTATTGTGTGCCCATTAAGGACTATAGAGAGTGCTGCTGAAGGAATTTCATCATGCCCATAATCACCTGACTGGCAAAAGCAGCTATTGTACAGGTGAGTCAGATAAAATATAAAATATTATATTTGAAAAAAGCAGCATTTGATGATGATGTTGTTGACTGGACTTGTGGGAATTAATTATATTGTTTGTTAAATCTGCTCCCGCAGGATCAAAGTGATTATTGAGTGACACTACATTATTTAAGAATCTGCACATCTCAGCATCAGCATTGGTATATTTTACTTTGAATTATTTAAGAGTATTTGGACTTAATGCTTTTTATACTGCATATATTTGATTGGTAGTAAGCCTTACAAAATAATTATTACCACAGACAAGCTGGCCAGCTGCTGTCTGTGGTAAGGTGACCAGATTCTGAAATGAAATCCGAGGACATTTTTGGTTTGGTGGTCAGCATGTCATTATAAAATATAATGTTATTGTATATGAAATAAAAAGGGGGATAATTTCGGTTTTATAATCTGTCAAACATAACTCTTCTGAATAAATTTTAAGTGTTGTTTTGGCCTTTTAAAGGCATTGAAAGAGGTAAAAAGTACTAGGTGAGTTATAATCTGTCAAATTTAAGACTCATGAATATAATCTAGTCATTTCAGGGCAGAAATAACCTTTCAGTCTATAAGTAGATAAAATCAGATTTCAGGTCTGTTAACACCTTATACAGTCAATGATTAACACATGGTAAAAATGGGGACATTTACAGGGACACAACTCCAGATGGGGACAGGCCACCAAAACCTGGGAGTGTCCACGGAAAACGGGGACGTCTGGTCACCCTACTCTGTGGACGTGTTTCTACTGTGTTTAGTATGAGTAAGTACTCACAATACGCTTTTTTTAAAATCAACTTTTTATTGACTTGTTACTTGGGTTTGATGTTATTCCCAGCTCTGACCTCTGACTCCTGAGGTAAATGAAACACCCCATTGGACTAATGTTGAGATACTGGGGCCGTATTACAGAAAGTTTCCTATCTTGGGTCTTAAGTTAAGATAGGAAGAGTCTAGATAGGATTTTTCTCAGTTTGGTAATACAGAAGCAAATCCTAACTAACTTTAGGAATCCTATCTTATCTTACTTCATCCGTCTTATCACAAGGTTAGGAAATCCTAAATACGCAATCCAACATCTGTTATCAACTTTTATGTCTGTTACCTAGCAACCGATGACGCTTTTCTCTCATCGCCGAGCTAAACTGATTTTAATCGCTGTATTTTGTAGTTTTTTTTTTAATGAAACATACACTGAAAATGGAGCAAAAACAACAACTATCATTGAACTTCAACTGAGATGACTTTGTTGGTAACCACCGTCGAGAAATCCAAATCCACATAACGCTTAACTCGGGCAGAGTCAGATAGAGAGCGGGCTAAAATAGTGGACACAGTCACCGCCGCATATCCGGCATCCAGCGGAGCGTTAATGCTGCCAAAAAGAAAACAAGTCCATTTACAGGTGATACGAAGAGAAAGGCAACTTTTGTGTCCAACGAGCAGAGGAAAGCCGCTGGTCGCTCCTCCTGAGCTCCCTCACTGACGCCGGCAGAAACCCGTAGTTCTTCTCGGGAAAGGCTGATAAAGGCTGCGGGCTGACGTCATCATGTTTTTCATGTAGGCTGTTTCTTGTCTCTAACGATCTCCTTCTATCAAAGACTTGCATTAGGATCATTTTGTTACATGAAGCCTTTACATTCAATTATATTCAATTAAATTTTATTTATATACCGCCAAATCACAACAACAGTTATCTCACAGCGCTTTTCATAAAGAGCAGGTCTAGACCGAACTATGAAGTTATTTACAGAAGCCCAACAATTCCCACATTATGGGCAATGTAACGCCTCTAGGGTAAAGGCTAAACATAGATGATTCAAATTGTCTAAATCTTATTGTCACTAAATTGTGACAATTACATTGTCAATAAATCACAGGCACACAGACCCAAAAGGCGTTTCCCTATACACAAGCATTGCAAAAGCAGCAATAATAAAACTATAAATGTATCTGAGCATCACAAAAAGCCCTGGAGTGACTCTTTTTAGTATAAGACTTTGATACATTCAATCCAGTAACATTTGGAAAGTCTAGAAGAGCCTTATGAATAAGTTATTGTATCTCATGTGTTGTAGGCTTGGGACTTTTTATTTTATATTTCTTACTTTCTTCACGGCCGAGGCACTGAAGGGGCTGACTGTCTGATTGGAATGTATTACAGGCTCCTGCAGAGTAAACTTGTTAATGGAAAATTAGCTGTGGACAGGTCCATTTCAAATAATGGTACAGTTCCAACTTTTCTACAATGGAAACCCAAACAAAGGCGAGTCGAGCCAAAGGTCCTCTGCTCAGACTAGCTTGGTTTGAGGGGGTGGCCTGACCCCGCCAGCCGCTTGGCGAGCTTTATGACGCGTTTACATTGTGATGTCGCAAGTCAACGAAGTGAAGGGTTGCACTACAAACGAGCTGTTTTCAGTTCAGAGCAGCGTTTTCTGTGGGAGATGGGAACTCCCTTTGGGCTGGACTTTGGGCTTTTTCACTCTGCAAACCTGTTACAGCACAAAAAAGATATATAACTCAATAAAGGAGAGGGAAAAAGCCAAAAAGCAGAATACAAGCTCTCTAAGGTTACAATACTACTAACAACAATTAAGAAGAAGAAGACAGTACACAAGATATGATTTTTATAATGCATAGTTTATGATTATAAAAACATTTAAAGCTGACAAACTGTTGATGGTAAAATCTTTTCCTATAGAAAATGATATCCACAACAATCAGGCACATTTCTCACAAAAGATCAGAAGATATTTATCCCATTTTGTTAACTTTACTCATCTTTCTTCAATAATGTTTAAAATACATTTTTAAAATAATGTTAATGATAAGCCAAACATGAAATAAAAAAATTGAGTGCTTTATCCCCAACACAACATGTCTCAGCAGCAGTGCTCTCGTGTCCATGAGCATGCGATGAACATAAGAATAGATTCAAATGTCAGTGTTTTCCCAATTTTATGTGAGCTTTAGATGAATGTTTTGGTGGCGGTCGTAGTAGTCATGGTAAGGGGGGTTTGGGGGTCCTCGCCTAACAAAATTTTACATTTTCCAGTGAAAAAAAATTTAATTTCACATCACATTGAGACATTATTTTCACCATATCTCTAAACAAACACTTTCAATTGTTAGGGCAGATAATAAAGAAACAGCATCTAAAGATCAGTCTACTGGGGAGGAACTACAACCTTTAGATTTGGGGAAAGTAATTTGGTTGGTTATGATGCTCTTCACCGTGATTTTACATTTATGGCACAGCATGTCTTTGGCATCACCCCCTAAGCTTTAACGGCAGGAAAACCCTGTTAATATGACCTCAGACTCATTTTTCAGACTCATCTGAAACCTGAAAAATAATTTAGGATGAACCAGTAGGTACAGGACAGAGCTGCAGGCTACACCAGTTTAGTCTCAGTGTGTACCTGATGTTCTCAACATTGGTAGGCAGTAATAAAATCCAGCTTCCAGTTCCTTTCTCTAAACTGAGCTGTTCCATAGCAGCTCTGTAGCTGCTGGAGAAGCTTCCTGCTCAGCTGCAGTCTGAAGGGGAGATGTTAGCTAACTTAGAGCTAACCGGCTTCACTTTTCCAGCAGCTGGAAACATCAGACTTTTCTTGGTCTTGAGAAGCTGACACACTATAACAGACACCGTACATTTACTGCCACAATATTTTCCTCCGCTCGCGTTCACCGTCACTTTCTGCCGCTCGGATAATCAAACATGGCGCAAATGTTGATGGCACAATGGATAAGATGCCTGCCTTTGGTGTGAGAGACCCAGGTTCAATCCCCCACTGTGACCCATCCACCATTGTGTCCCTGAGCAAGACACTTGACCTCTCGTTGCTCCAGAGGCGTGCGACCTCTGACATATACAGCAATGCTTCACGTATATAAAAGCAAAAAGTCGCTTTGGATAAAAGCGCCAGCTAAATGAATGAATGTAAATGTAAAACATGAAATATCATAAAAAGGTACATATACATCTAGCGTTACAGGATTTGCATATAACCCTGCATTCTGTCTTATGTATCATTTGCTCATGTTTTTGTGTTTGAAATTCCATCACAGTGAGTCGTTGGCTGCTACATGTATATTTCTTGCTGTACAGTTCATGTCTGAGTGCTTGTGTTGAGCTTGTTTGTACAATCAACTGCCCTAGTTTTTATACTGGACATCATAAGTGGTGAATGTGCCACATCTGCAACAGTCAACAAATAGAAAACAACAAAAACCCTCAGAATAGGGATAAAAGAGGTTAATGAAAGATTAAATATCATAAAAAGTTTATAAAAACATTTGTACATATACAACTAGAGCTACAGGATTGGCATTTAACCCTGGAGTCTGTCTAACATTACGGGGAGTCACAGGCTGCTTCACCTAATTTTCTCACTGTACGGTTCCTGTTGTGTTGCACGTGTTTGTACAATCACCTACCCTAGTTTTCATACTGGATATCATAAGCAAGAGGTCCATTAATAGCAAAACCGAGGTAGAAAGAAACCTTTTCTGTGCTGAAACCACTTCTTATACCAGCAATGAGAGCTGGACGCACAGGGATTTTCAGTTTTCCATAATTTGCAAACACCTCTCCTTGCTCAATGGCTCCACTGACTCGATGAAGGCGATTGATAATCGCTTTGTCTTTAAATATATCTCCATTCCGCCAAAGTTGTGCCAAAGTGTCACGGCGCATCTCTTTAAAATTCTCATCTAGTTGGGGTTTAGAAACAAGCCTCTTGAGTCCCTCTTCTTTCCCCAAGTAGAGGTGGGCAACAGTGCTCCTATTCGGAAACAGAGCCAGGCGCTTGCGAGATGAATTTCTTATTGCTCTCACATATGTCCCAATTTCTGTGTGTTCCTGAGTAGGACTTGGCCACAGTAACAGCAGAGCCAGGTAGTACGGGTCTGGGAAGGGACACCGAAGTCCTACATCCTGCAGTGTTTCCAGCAAGAGATCAGAGAGTTGGCTGTAACTCTTCACATGTTTAGATCTTGGTTTCAAAATGAAAAGAACTATGTTTGACAAAATGTAATTGATTTTTTCCTTTGTCTTTTGTTTTTTGTTTGTTTGTCGTTGTTGTTGTAAGAATGCATAGCACTCTGTGATCTTCTGAATCTCTTCAGCAGGTCTGTCCAAATGCTGAAGAATCCCTACAAATGTATCTGCATGTTTCTCTTCAAGAAACGATCTTCGTTCTTCAATTTCAATTTTCAAATTGAGATTAGGATTGTATTGTTGTTCCTTTTTCATTTCCTCTGGTCCAGTGCAAAAAAGAGTCACATACCTTTTAAAAAGACCAGAGACGATCCAACGAATCTTTGAATCAAATTCTGAACTGTTTGCTTTTATATATGTGAAGTAACAGTCAACAATTTCAAACGTTTCTTTTACTTCAGTTTTTAAATTTTGGAGAAACTGCTCGTGTTCTTTGATGATCTCCACGTATCTGTTGTTGATCTCGTTGTCCTCCTTATACACGCTGGTGATTGGGATAGATTTTTGCAGAAAACTTCGCAAGTACCTCTTCTTCATTGGATCACTTTCCTCAAAGAGTGGCAATCTGCTCAATATCTCAAAGACCATGAAAGCAATTTCCAGCACGCCCACATAGCCATAAATGTTGTATGACTTTCTGGGATAGTCATCTGACTCATCATCAGCAGCTTCCATCTCAGGCTCATCCTCTGTATTTGCAAGCTCTTGAGCCCTTTTGAATGCTTTGATAGCATTATTGGCTATTTTGAGGTTTGTGTTTAAGTCTTCTGGATTGTGTGATGTCTCCTGCTTTTCTCTGTGGTTGTTAGATTTTAAATTGCTTTTGTGAATCTGCCCAATTGTGTCAAATGTGTATGGGTTTTCTTTAATGTTCTTGGCCTTTTCAGCCCATTTCAGAGCCTCTGGGAAGTCACGCTCGTTGATATACAAGTATCTTGCCAGTGCCTGAGGAATAGATGCACTTTTTTCAAACCTGGTCGATGCTTTCACAAAGATTTCTTGCACAGTTTGTCTCCCTTGCTTGCTATTGATGTTTTTTATGAGAGCAGAAAAGGGTTCTCTCTCATTTCCATCTTTCTTGCGCTGCCTTTCTATCAACATCCGTTGAATTGAGAGCATGAATCTGTGTTTGACAACTCCGTCACTGAAGAACAAATCACAGTGAAGAATCTCCATAGAGATATCACTCACTTTTAAATAGCATCTTCTCTCCAGCTCTTCCAGACAGGCAGATGCGATGGAATGATGAAGGATTCGAATTCCTTTGTATTCCCAGTCTTCAACTGTGTCTATGATGAGAAAATTTGAATATGGCTTCATTCTGTCCATTAAACCCACCTCTTGCCAGCGAATCATTTTCATCCCCAGAAAATCCTCACAGAGAGAGAGAGAGATTTCCGATCCTGCCACATAGGCGTTTAGTAAGGCTAGAAAGGCAAACAGTTTGGCCTCCTTTGAGCTGAAATCAAAGTTCTCCAGCGTGTTACGAGCAATGTCATCAATGTATTTTTGGTCAAAGTTGTGCTTCATGATCATGAAGCTGTAAAAGTTTTCAGGTTTTTCATGAGTTTCTTTGAGCTCTTTGAGTTTCTTTTCAAACTCCTTCTGTTCATCTTTTGTTAGTAAAGCAGTAATGTACTGACTTTGTGTTGGATCGTGCTGCTTGTATTGTTCGTTTGGGCTGTGGGATCGAACACAATTAAGGATGATGACTTTGCAGTTTTGTGAGTCATCCACATTTATGTTAGAGAAATCCTCTATAGCTTGACCGATACAGTTCACAAGATCATATGGATTCTCGGTTTCCTTTGAGTCATCAACTAACAGTAAAACCGGAGATGGTTTCTCACTTTCAAGCTTCATGAGGCTTCTGACTTGGATGGCAACTTCTGTCTTTGGCAGTGTGTTGTCTTTCAGCACAGCACATCTTAACTCTTGACGGAGATCCCACATCACATGCATTGCTAAGGTTGTTCCACCACAGCCTGGATCGTGAAACAGATTCAGCAGAGCACAAATATCTTTTGAATCTTTCAACTGACGTCTGATCATCTTCTTCACATTTTCATACTTGTCCCGCTTGACAAATGGCTTCTCTTTGTCTTTGTCACAGAAGTAGAAGTTCCACCATTTTACTTTGCCTCCTCTGTAGAATTCCTCCTCAACTTTGATTCTCAAGTCTTCAAACTCTGGGCTGTTCTCATCATAAATGTTTTCACACTGATTCAGACACAGAATATCCAGAGCAGTCATGAAATCTTCGTCCTTCTGTTTCAGGACAACAGCACTGGAACCAGAAGAGGGAAGCAGCCTTCCAGATGACTGATTGAATGGTCCCAGAGCCATTATAGTACCATTGATCTCACTTAGGGTTAGTTCATATATGGATAGACGATCAATGTCAAAATCACACTTTTCTTGAACCATCTCCCTCCATTTCTCGTACGTGCTCTGACAATCACAAAGAGTGATGATGCTTTCCTCTTCAGTGTGTTTTATGAAAGACTTGTAGGTGTCAAAGACTGGGTCTTTCTCAGTGTCCACAGGTGAAAGAAGGAGGAATATGATGAGTCTTCTTCCAGGAAGAAGAACTTCAGGGTTGCAAATGAAAGAAACCAACTGCTCTACATCTCTGCAAGATTTCCTCAGCCAGTTTCTGTAGTCTAGCTCCTTGTTCGAGTCGCTGTCAAGGTCATGCCTGCCATTGCAGAAGATCCAGCTCGTCTGTTTGCAGAGGTTAAGGTTCTTTATCACGGAGTCAGTCTGTCCTTGATATTGTGATGGGGTATGCAGATTGGCCATCCTTGACTCTCTGTAGGAATGACACACTCCACCTGGAGCTGTGGAGTTAGGGTCAAAGTCTAACACACAGAAAAGTTTCAGCTTACTCAAAAACTGCAGGTACTGCACTTGTTCTGGGCGGCTCTTGTTTACAACAACAACAAATCTGTTATAAGTGTCCAGCTGGTTCCCACCACAAGTTAACAAATTCTTTAGTTTGTCACCCTGGTTAGCTTCTTTCTTCAAAACTTCTTTTAAAGGACACTGCTGCTCCAGTTGACCTGTATGAACAGTGAAATAAATGTGTAAAGTTAAAAAACAAAACAAACACACAAAACAACTTAAAATGTTAAGACTGGTTCCATATTTTTCTTTTAAAAAACAATAAAAACAGCAGTAGAAAGCATCCTGGCATGGGATGTGGGAGGGTTCTGCACTGGGTGCTGCTCAGAAGATCATTGGTAGCCATCTACTGAGCATCAGTGATATTGGTGAGGTCTAGCAAGAGATACAGAAGTATGTGCTGTCACACCACCAGACTGCAGAACATTTTCTTCCCTCAGGCTGTGAGACTCCTAAGTTCATCCTCAGCATTGCACCATGTAGAGTTATTTATATGACTTATTTATCCACCGATCTAGTATATATTAATTTTTTTTTTTTTACATATTTTGTGAGTAGCATTAAGGGAACTACAACTGCATTATGTTATAGAAACCCTGGGTTGGGACCGGACAGTATGAGAAAAAAGGAATCGGGCCTATATAGAATTTGAGAACCCTAACTGAGGTTTCTACACGAAGAACAATCCTTAAGACAAAGAAACAGGCACAAAAAAACTGTAACCATTAAATCACACTGGGTGTGATTTTTCCTGGTAAAGCCAAACAAGAGTCACCATTAGCTAAGCCTAGCAGGGTTTCAGTTCAGCCCCAGGAGCGCTTGGAACGTCACTGAAAAACATTTTTTTCTCTTTCTTTCTGCCTCCCCTGCTGCTTACATTCGTAATCTCAGCAGGGAGATACATATGGTAACGTACTCAGCAACTCAACCACTAACTTTGAAGTATTAACCTGCCCGTTGATTTGTTAAAGTCTACTTTCTTGGCTGCTGTGGTTCACGGCCTCGCCGGTCATTCACCTACCTGCTGATGTTCCCGGCTGCTGCCCTTTGAAAATCCACATTGGTGAGCAACAGATTGTTCCTATGGAATTTCTTTGTCTGGATCATTCTCTCATTTTTACTTGATCCTGTTTAATCAATTATCCGTTACTCAGTGGATGAACTTCTCCAGCTACAACTCCACACATCTGACCCATCCTCGGTCTTACACCTTTATCCAGATCTGGTTCGTCATCAACGGCATAAATATGTCCACCGTGGAGCTGGACGGAGATTTAACATCGATGACTCAAAACCAATAAAATCTTTCTGGTCATCATCACCTCGTCCGCCTATGACTTAGCCAGGTCAGCTAGGGTTAATCCTGGCTACAACCCTGTCTCTGTCGGGCTGTTCAACATCTGCTTGCTCACGAACAAGGGTCTCCAGTTCTACGGTCTTTTGTCTGACTGAAACTTGGCAGCGGCAGAATGATTGCGTACAACTAAACGAGGCTGTACCACCCAGATTTGTTTACACCTGTCAATCACACGAGTCAGGTCGAGAAAGTGGGGTTGCAATGCTTTACAATGACAAATGAAAAGTGTCCCGTCAGCATCCCTGCCTCCAATTCATTTGAATCCACAGTCCTGCAAATCAATGGGCCAGTCCCTACCATATTACCCACTATCTATCGCCCACTCAAGTCTTCCAATAATACTTTTTTAACTGATTTTAATTCCTTTTTGACATCCATCTGCCCCATGGCCCCCGATGTCGTTATTCTGGGTGATCTGAATATGGACAACAGTAATAATACTCTCACAAAGGTTTTCTCCTCAGCACTAGTTAGCTTTGGACTACAACAGTGTGTTGATTTTCCCACTCATAACAAAGGACACATCTTAAACCTCATCTGTTTCTCTGGTCTAAACCCTTTTAATTGCACTGCATCTGACTTGCCCATCTCTGACCATACGTTAATTTCTTTTAATGTCAACTTACTACCCAAAACGAATCCACTCCGCTCCATCTCATTTCGAAACATCAGGAACATTGACCTGCCCTGTCTACTGGAATTAACAATCTCACCTTCATAAAAATCAGCCCACACCGATGATCTGGTTTCACAGTATAATGATGGACTATCAAAATCTCCTCAATGTTCATGCTCCTCTGAAAACCCAGACAGTGTCTTTTACTTATTCTTACCCATGGTACACATCTGCTCTACATCAGCTAAAAGCAAAAGGACGCCACCTGGAACGTCTCTCCAAAAAAGGCAAACTAGTTACACAAGGACATTTATCACTGCAGCAAAAACCAAATACTACACTCATCTGATATCATCTGATGAAGGGCCCTGTTTTCCACAATTAATACAATTTCACGCCGCCCCGAATAATCTTCCACCACATCTGTATTCAATCTCTCAATGTGATAATTTTATGTCATTTTTCAAAACCAAAATCGACAATAGAGGGTATGCGCATGATGTCACAGAATGCATTTACGCTCACTGAGTGGCAGAAAGACGAGCGGCAGTGTCAGCTCGAATCAGCTAAAACACAAACAACACATCTAAAATGGAAAAGAGCTTGGATCACTGATTCTTTGGTAAGCAGTAAGGCTCACTGTTGAGCCCGGCTGCCTTTTAATTTGAGCAAATAATCACTTGTTTTACTCCCGGTTTGCTAAACGCAGCCATGGTAACACATGTTTTGCCACTCAGTCCAGTGTGTTCCGGAAGAGGAAGTGACATCAACGCATACCCTCTATATCCATCAATAGCTACCCAACTCACATAACAGTGCACTTTATCCACCTACCTCTGCCCCCCTCTCTCTTTATTATCTAGTTCCCTACTCCCAACTGTCACTGAAATATCTGACCTAAGTCAAGTTTACCCTCTCCCTACCCTACCCTCCTTCTCCTCTCTTATAACTAACATCATCCACTTCTCTCTTATTTCTGCTCATGTTCCCTCCTCTCTCAAAACTGCTGCTATTAACCCTGTACTATATCAACCTGGTGCAAATCCCAACGACCTAAATAATTTCAGACCGATCTCCAACCTGCCATTTATCTCAAAAATATTAGAAAAAACTGTTGAGGTCACCCATGACCTACTAATGGCTGCTGACTCAGGTCTTCTTACCATACTCATCCTTCCTGATTTGACTGCTGTCTTTGATAGAATTTCTCACAATATCCTCCTGCACCGTTTATCACTGAACTGGTTCACATCATACCTGTCTGGCCGCACTCAGTTTGTACAACTTCAAAATGTTCGATCACAACCCTCCCTAGTCACCAGTGGTGTTCCCCAGGGGTCAGTCCTGGGTTTCCACCTTTTTATAATTTATCTACTTCCCCTTGGTTCTATTCTCAGGAAATATAATCTCCAATTTCACTGCTACACCGATGACACCCAGCTCTACTTGTCCACCAAACCTACATCTTTGCTCCCTCCGTCTTCATTAACTGACTGCTTAGATGAAGTTAAAACCTGGTTCACTCAAAACTTCCTCAAACTAAACAGTGATAAAACTGAAATTCTCCTTGGTGGCTCCAAATCCATCCTAACTTTGCTCTTCTCATTGACAATTCCACTGTCCCCTCCTCCCCCCACGTCAAGAGCCTTGTTGTCATCCTTGACAGCACACTTTCTTTTGAAAAACACATTAATAATCTTACCCGGTCTGCTTATTTCCACTTACACACCATCAACCACATTCGTCCTTTACTAACACACCATAACACTGCTACTCTTATCCATGCTCTTGTCACTTCCTGCATTGATTACTGTAACTCCCTTCTCTCTGGTCTATCTCACAAGTCCATTCACAAACTCTAACTGTTCCAAAACTCTGCTGCCCGTATTATGACCAGAACCCCAAAAGGCGGCCGCAAATAAAATGTATTATTATTACTTACAGTATATATTATCTAAGCGCATTTTGCTCAAGGCCTTTCCATGTTACTTTGAGTGACTGTAAGGAGGTACTTAACTCCTTTCCAAGTCATGCCAATAAAGTCTAACTTTGCCATCCATTTCCTTGGTACCTTGTATCTTCATATATCAGGCTGTGAAATACACACAATACTTGTTGGATCAATTCATTGTTTGAATGGTTTTGATCTTTGGGATAGTTATGTTGATAGTAAAATGAGCAAGTCAGTATTAGATAGGATGGAAAACTTAACCAAATAATGCATATCAGCAAAATACTAACCATACAAAATAACGTGTAGGCCAAGTTAATGCAACTTCGTCATTTGAATAAATGTTTGAATTGGTCTTACCCATGTTCTTTTCCAGCTGACAAACAAGCTCACGCTGATTGATTTCTTTCAGAATGTCAATTGTGACTTTTAAAGCTTCCTTGCTTCTATAATGCTCAGTCATCAACTTTGCAGTGTCCATGGTGTCCTTGCCCTCCAGTTTACTCAAAGGAATAGGTTTCACCTTAGATTTTGTGTAAAAATTCAAGCAGAAATGAAACCTTTTTAGGTCTTCTTTTTTAAGGTTCTCGAGAGTTTCATGGATCTCCACAGTAATCTTGGATGTGTCTGTGCTCTACAGGAAGAAACAGAAGTAAATATTTGGTAAAAAACACTTTAATCAATGTCTACATTTCATAAAAATCCTTTTAAGTTCTATAAGTTCTAAAATTGCACTAACAAAATAGATTTTTGTTGTGTAACAAAAGGCTGTATTAACAGACTGGATACAATTATTTTTTGTATACTAGCTTTTAATGTAGAAAACAACATGGAAATTTTACCACAACTGTTTCTTTTCTCCTGGCGCTCATGTTTGTCGGCTTTGGCTGCTTCTCTGAAGCTTTCTTGAATAGCTGCAGAGCTATTTCAGATTTATTTTCCACCATTTCGTCTGATTTTGATTGAATCGTGTTACATGATTCAGCCTGTTTGGTTGCTACGTCCTGAACCAGACTAGGTTCCGGCTGAGTCTCTTTTTGGTCCGTGCTGGTGTGAAGGATGGGTTGCAGTGTCGGCTCTGGTTTCTTGTACAACTGGCGGAGTTCTGACAGAATCTTTACAGCAGGACCGCTTTTCACGTCCAGGTCCACAAAATCCTGCTTCTTGAAGCAAACGAGGCAATCTCCAGATACGTCTTCCTCTTGTAGCCGTTCTGCATATTTGGTATATACTTTCACGTGCTGCAGTAACCACTGGGCCACTTGCTCCTTTGTCCAATTTTCCACATATACTGGGAACTGTGATTCATGGTGTGATCCTTCTTTCAGATGTTGTAGATAAGATGTGATTTTGACAGCAGGACCATGTTTTATTCCCAGGTCCACTATGTCTGTCTTTTCAAAGACAACTAAACTGTCTCCCGACACTTCCTCTTCACAGAATCTGTCGGCACAAGTCTCCTGAACTTTGACTTCTGTCATCAGCCACCGGTGGACGTCCTCCTTGGTCCAGTTTTCAATCTGAGGTGGTGGCTTTGTTGATGAATGACTCATTTTAGATCAACTAGAAATGAAACAGTTGAGTAAAAGATTAAAATGAAAAGAACAGTAAGAAAATATATTGATATCCATTGATATTGTTATCCATAAACTCTCCATGATCCACAAATATAAAATTTGATCTACAAATGATTAAACATTCACAAACAAACTCTCATCAGCTGCCAGTGTGTGTTGAAAATGCGGCAGCTGGTGAGCAAATGCCACAATGTACAGTCTTTTCAGACTGTGTGGGTTAACAACAGCAGAAATGGATTGCAACATGCATAGTATGTAGATAATAAACTGTAATACAAATGCACTTTTAAACAATCAAACTATGAATAATTATTCAACACTTTACACATGGGCACAAAAATAGTTCAAACAGGATTAAATGCAGTGTAAATATACAGAGTGAGCTCTTATTGTGAAGGGCATATCGAGGGGATGTGACAGCACATAGAAGCATGATTACATTTGCGGATTGTTGTTATACTCCCTGAGGTAAACCAGTGTCAAAATGGTATGTTGATTTATAGTAAGTGATCTGCGTAGACACCTTATTTTGAAAACCGGATGTTTTCACATGGGTATCCTCCTCGCGCCTAAATCATCCAGTCCGACCCAGTTTGATAAATAATGTTGTATGCGGTTCTTGTTCGGTGTAACATGAAGACTTCACAGCCTCTCTTTAGGTAGGACTCTCATACTGCAACACTTTACACGATAAAGTCTCTAACCTGCCTGTCAAAGTGATTTTTTTTTTAATGCTATTTTCGCCGATTTATTTTAGTGGCTGAACAATTGGTGCATAAATAGAATATGACCCGGACATGCAGACAAATAATTTTTGCGTTCATTCAGGGCTGCCAACTTTTCAATTTAGGTTGGAGTGCTCTGTTTCATTCAAATATGGTTTTCAAGTACAAGTCACTGATTTCTATTTGTGGATCATGAAGAGTTTGTGGAATTTAAATCGTGTTTTGTGTTTACAAATTGTAGTACATATTTGTGACTCAGAGTCTGTGCCTTTACAATAATATTGAGATTGATTTACCCCCATGCAGAGCACAGGCACAACAGGCTTCGGAGCTATCGTTCTGTCACATGTACTGCTGTCAGGATATAGTGACAGTTTCAGCAAATATGAGAAAAGTAAAGTTTAAAAGAAGTCCCTACTGCAGCTTGAAATGGAAAGTAAGTGACCCCTGTAATCTAGCCTTCAAGCTCTGATCTATTAAAAAATAATTAAAAAACAAAGCAGGTCTCTCCCGACTTTTTAAACTAATCACGTAACGTTACCCATAACAGCATCAATGAGGATTATTTTTACAAAGCATGTAACGTTTTTAACGCCACTGTCTGAGATAAAAACAAACAATTAAGCAAGTGTCTCGACTTTTGAACTAACATTACTGTTTTGCACATGCATTTATAAGAGAAGTATTAATTGCTTTTACAAAATCACAAAATGTTGATTAACGCCACTCTCCTGCCGAGTGGATGCATCACTGGCAGTAACGTTAGCTGCCGGAGTTTCTCTCTACAGGCTGAGTTTCACATTGCTTTAGCAGATGGTTCAATACAAAACTTTTTGCTGGTCTCACAACGTTTACGGAAGACCATGTTCTTTGCATCTCTGAGTGTGACGCAGCTACGTTAGACCTGATGGCAGCACTTACAGCTGTGGAAAGAACGCTTCTCTCCCTCGTTCTTCTTTTAGCTTTTTGTCTAACAGCTGACAACATTATGTCCAGTGTCGCTGACCTGCAGCGCAGTCAAACATGTTATATTAACCACCATTGACCACTTTTGCCCCCTGGCTGCACGCACATGTATACAAGAAACTCGTCTATATGGAACACCGCAGACTACTGATTGGTCAGAGAGAATAGTTACAATTCACTGCATCATCATTGCTTGTGCCAGACAGAGGCCAGCAACAGAAAGTTTAATATATATATATATATATATATATATATATATATATATATATATATATATATATATATATATATATATATATTAGAGGTGGGCATAGATTGATTTTTTGTAATCTAAATTAATCTCACTGAAATCTTGAAATTAATCTAGATAAAAATGGCCCATTTGAATTCTGCGGAAGGCATTCAGAATATGTGTGCAACCGGGTTTCAAGCCAGGTGGCGCATTAGACCAGGGGGTCATCTCCTGTTTCCAAAATGCATCACAAACTGCTTGAGAAAGCTGTTCTACTATGATAATTGGTGATGAAAATAAATCATGTTCAATAAGATGTACTTGTGTATAGCGTGTGATGTTCTTTGCGTTTAGGTGGTAGGCTACTTGAGACTGGAAGAACTCCTACAGTAAACTAATTCCGCATTGCACAAGGTGCAAACAACCTTAGTCTTGTCGAATTTTCCATTAGGAAGCTTCTTAAAAGTAAATTTTCCCAGTAGCAAACCCGGCGGCTTCAGAAATGTTCGTACACAAAGTGCTGTCCAACAGCTGTCTGTGGACGTGTTGCTACAGTTAGTGTGAGGAAATACCGCACAATGCGTTTTTTAATCAACCGGCGTATCAATAACTAACCTGGCTAGTTGTAAACAAACAGCTGGCCGAGCGAGGTTGTAACTGGAACGCCATCAACTCCGGTATGACGTCATTCCCAGCTCCGCCCTTCGAGGTAAATGGAACGCAGCAACAGCTGCATCCATGTTAGCACGTCACGTTTGATGTGGTAATTTCACAGTCGGCAGACACACAGGTTCAAAGACTCGTTCTCACCCCCTACAGTGCGATTCGGCGCTAAAATATCAAGGTGAAAGTCATCAGAGCTTGCGTAGTATAGACCCATCTCCCAACCCAACTTTGAGAATAGATTAACGGCGATATTTTTTTTAGCGCCCGATAAGAGTCTCACGTTAAGGCAGCACGTTAACGCCGATAACGGCCCACCACTAATAAATATATATTTCATCACTAAATCCAATTATGAGAAGTTTTGAGGCATGAAAACAACTGTGTAGATTTTAAATATTGTCGGTTTTTACAGACATTGATCACGGATCGAAAATTTGGTTGAACGTTTTCTGAGCCCATTCAAACATGTAGGCCTACTTGCTTTACATTTAGCTGACGCTTTTGTCCAAAGCGACTTAGAATTGCTTTACAGGTCTCAGGCCTCTGGAGCAACTGGGGGTTAAGTGTCTTGCTCAGGGACACAATGGTGGATGGGTCACAGTGGGGGATTGAACCCGGGTCTTTCACACCAAAAGTATAGTCTTATCCAATTCGCCATCGCCACCCTCTACGCACCATCGCCACCCCCTTTATGTCAGCACATCTGATAGGTTACATCCAGGTCATAGTTATCCAAAGAAGGTTAAAGTCAAGGGCAACTGGACTTTGTCGAAAACACTAGAAGACGTTTCTTCCCTCATCCGAGAGACTTTTTAAGTTTTGAACTGACTAATAGGGAAACTCAGCTATTTAACCTTTGTGGTGTCATTTTGCTAAGATCATTGACACCGCTGGTTCGTTAGTGTTCCTGGCTGTTGTAACGACAGTCGTTATGGTCGGCCAAGTCTGCCCACATCAAACTTCATGAAGGGTTCAACATATCCAAATAAAGCAGGGAACAGTATACTCTTTAGTTTATTAGCATAAATAAGACACAGATAGGTCAAACAGCCTATAAACACACAAATGTAAGAGCATTAAATTAAGAACAGAGCACGCCAGGCTTCTTACAAATTATCGAGGCCTCATCATCAACAGTTAACAACAATTAAACCATCACATACAGATGAACAAATTAATTTCTCAGAAAATGAAGACATCAAATGCGAGGGTCAGGTATCAACAAATCAGCCATAACTCTCAGGCTTCTGTGCAAAGACAAGACTACACAAGAACACACACATCCCTCACACTGTGCAAGGATACATACTTCCCGCCAGTCAAACAGTGTTGCAGACCATGATTCAAAATTAATTACACATCCAAATGAGAGACAAAGACGCCTCGTTGGATTCTCACAAAAAGTTGATAGCACCTGGAGCCCGGCTCAATAAGAGTAAACTCAGATTTATAAACATAGGAGGGTGTAGAAGAATAGATATATGAATACAAAGGGGCCCTTGCGAGAAGGCTGCAGATCTGAAGGTCACCAATTGTGTAATTTTGTTTTATTAATATATACTTTTTGCTAATATCAAGATGATGTCTTATTTAGTCTTATTTTTTTATAGGTGTTTTATGTCTTTAGAAGTGTTTCAGGAGTAGAATACACTGTTGTGGTGTAAAAGGTGGGTCTTACCATAAGACCCACAAGAAGGGGAGCGAGACTGGACATATTAACTAATGGAAAACACAGTTTAGGGAGTCTGCTCCCAGAACCAGCTTAGTATTTGTTTTATTTGTATATTTGCTTGAAATTATCACTAAACTTGAGTTAATTTGAACTGAAATCTGTATCTCATTGAAAAAATTATATTCAAAGGCCAACAGTTCATTTCCAAGAGAATGGATTGGGCCGGTCTGAGGGTTTTTATATCCCACAAAGTGAATTAGCAATGAATCAGGTATTAATCATACATCAATAATAATCTTATTTTACACAGATCCATAAAGAAGAAAGAACTAAATAGAAATGCATTTTGTCAGTATGTTAGAGGAGCAAATTAGTTTTCTATGCCCCTTTATGCCTTTTTTGACAGCTCTTTTTCACAACTTGTATTTCTTTTCTTCTTTTATGCAAAAATATCACAAATACACTGTGGACCATTTAATTTAACTTGTAATCTTAACTTAAGATGTGTTTGTAAAAACTGGAACTGAATCTTAAACACATCTTTTCATAGTGAGACGTGCAGGATCTCCTCATGAAACAGACCCTTACATACCTATCTTCTTTCTGCAGTCCACGCTACTCACTCCCCACCCCTGCTGATAAACAGGATGTGGTTTGAGTGCTACAAAGTCATGTCTACATCTGGAAAGCATTACAACAACATTTTTTTTCTCTGTATCTTCCTCTGCTGGTACACTGAGCCGTTTCCTGACAAAAGCTTTTGTTAGTGAAATAAAAAAAAGACAGCAGGGCTGAGATTTTATACAAGCACTTACACAGCTCACGCACCTAGTGAGTAATTTAAGATGTAGAGAACATCTCTGTTCAGCTTTTATATACAAAAGCTTCTTTCAAAGCACGAGAATTTGTAAAGCATGAGTAAATTTCTCACCTGTTAAAGTTCTTGGACGCCTCCTCAGACTGCATTTCAGCTGCTGACCATCTGTCCTGGAAGAGGTGTGATGTTATTTTCTTGCTGAGATCAATACTGCGCTACGGACTGAAAATGCTGAGTGCTATCTTCACTCGAGTCATTGTTGAAGCCTAAAAAAAAAAAGACAGAAGCCCATCCCTTCCACATCACTTCCTGTGAGAGCATTTTTAGAGCACAATTAACCCTACCCACAGACCCACGAGCTGAAGTTTAAAAAAATCACACCTAATAATAAAACATAAGATAAATTTAAGACTTTTATGAAAGCCCCCCAAACCCTGTTCTGAATGGGAACTGGTTTTAAAAAAGTGTAAATAAGAATCTAGAAGTAAGATTAGCAGAGCAGAAACATAATTTTTACAGTCTAGCTTCTGTGTGCCTGAGAGCAGGACTGAACTCCTCCACACACACACACACACACCAGTGGAGGAAGAAGTACTCAGATGCTTCAGTAAAAAAAAGTAGTCATACCACAGTTACATAGCATATGTCTCACATTCAAAATATTACTAAAGTACAAGGACAACAGTAATGTCAGCAAAATATGAATAAAGTATCAAAGGTATGCAGCAGAATGGTCCCTGTCAGAGCATATCAAGTAAATATTATTGCGGATGAATTAACAAATAAGCAGAATATGTGTTTCAGAATGTTGTAGCTGGTTGAGAGACATTTAATTTAATTTGCATGTATTTCAGCATTTTAATCTGCATAATTTTTTTAATGTAAAGTCTTAATCTGCAAATTAACTTAACGACAGCCACCAAATAAATTAAGTGAAGGAAACAGTAAATTAATAATCATTATACATGATTAATTAATTATTATCTATATATAATTATCCTGATTGCTTTTGATCGGGTGATTGGGTTGCCTCCATACTTGTTGGATCGGTAGGGTCTCACTGCACTTCTCATATTAATAATTAGGCAGGCAAGCCTCTACCAGTAAACAGCAGGCGTTCTGTGTGTTTTATGGGGAAAAAAATCATAAGAATAGAGCAAGGACAAGGGGACTGTTAAACAAGGACATGTTGCTTTGCCTTTTCACTGACAAAGAGCAGATTAGGACATATCCATTGGGAAAAACTTACAATGCGCTGCTAAAAGACCTTAAAGCTGCAGTGAATTCTCAAATCAGGCTATCTGTGGGTTTTAAACCCCCCTTAAAAGCATTTAAGTTTCCTAATAAAAAAGGACATTAAAATTCTTAAATTTAATTTACAAAAGTTTTAAAACTCGATTCATGGCTTCTGTAGGCAGTGAGGTTGGCCATAAAATGTTTCTGTATGTGACTGCAGGCTGTTGGAAGATGTACAGGGTTGTTGCACAAGTCAAATTTAATGCTTTTTAAGACCTCAACAAATATATATATTTTTTTAAACAATTCTTTTATAGACAAAACCAGTTTTATTTTCACCACAGGTGAAAGACTTTGCACATTCCGAATCGGGGAACATAGATGCTGTTTACACCTGGCATTAAAATGTATTTTGGGTGATCAGATTGTGATTGGGTAGCACTTGACCACGTGAAAGTACAGGTGTAAATGCACCCGAGACGCATTGCGGACAGATTGTGATCCAATCAGCAAAAAGATATCTGGAGGTGGGCAGGGACACCATGACCACATGGATGCAAATGTGTTGTCTATTCACAAACAACAACTGCTTGGATGTAAATACGTACCGGTCGCAGTCTTCTGCAAATAAAATCCAAACGTCTGACAGCGCAGACAGGAGCCTGGACAGTGTGTTCATTCAATGTTGTGCATAAACAGGCTCAGTGTAGATTATTGATCTTGCTCATGTTTTTGGTGAACTGATCATGTCGGAACGTGAACTAGGGGGCAATAAAACAATGTTAATTATAGTGATGCAATCTTCAATAAAAATATACAAATGTTCAATAAATATTTGATTTAAAGTATTTGAATTACAAACAAATGAGCACTTTCTTTTCTATAAAGATATTTATTTTGTTGAAATTATTTTTTCTCCTGCATATTTGTTGTTTTGGATGTTCTACCTCAGCTCTGTGAAGTGATCCACTATTTGATACCAGGCTGCTTTTTGGCAGCAAGTGTTTGTCATGTTCTGACCATAAAGAAAATTTTATAAGCAGAATTTAACCGTCTGGTTTCTTCAACTTTCACTCAGGAGCAAGCCTTTAAAATTATAACAAAAATAATGATTAAATAATAATTTGACATTTATGTTTTTTATCGTTTAACATTTTTGGCCATATCGCCCAGCCTGAACTCATGCTCTTCTGTTAAAACTCAATATAAACAACTAAAATAACAGAAAAGAGTAGCCTATTGTACAGAAAAGCAACAAGAAAATGACGCTGGACCGAACTTAAGTTTCACTTTCACTTTCCGGCTGAGCTCATACAAATGCGAACAGCTAAAGAGAGAGATAAACATGGATAATCCATGGAGGAAAACTAATCACAGTGATAAGAAAGACACACTTTGGAAATCTACTTTAACCTGTAGTTATCATTTTCTGGACCTGCGGAAATGAAAAGAGGATGTGATATAGACAGTTGTTTGAACTAGACAGAACGATCGGATCCTCCTCCAACCACTAACCAGCTAACGTAAACGTATGGAGACCGGGTATGGTTGTAACATGGGGAGAGTTGTAACAACAGCAATTCCACCAAATAGAGATAAGAAAGGAGTCATGTGATCATTTCAGTATTTACCTACTTCCTCCCAATCAGGCCTGGTGGTTATCAAGTCTGGAAAGAGGTGCATTAGGAATATAGAGAGAAAAAACTGATTGAGGTAAGAAAGTACATCTTTTGACCAAGACTATTTTTTGTTTAGCATCTATATTAATGAAGATAGAATTGTTTGACTTATATCACATTGAAATATAGTTTCTCAGGCAACATGTGATGCATTTTTTCTTTCTAATTTCAAACCACTATGGAAATACAGCTAGCTAAACACTGGCTGGCTGACGGGGCGGGGTGGGTTGTAACACTTCTTTAAAAAGTGTTACAACCATACCCGGTCTCTCCTAACTTAAAAGTTAATTAATGGCAGGCTCGCATTGTCAACTACTAAAAAAAAAAAAAAAAATCATACAAATACACACTAATTAGGAGTTTTATTCGACTGTGCGTGACAATTTTCCCACCAGATAATTAATAAATGCACGATCAGCAAATTACCTAAAGCAAATTTACGGTCAATTTAAGACCTCAATTTCCCTGAGTTTCTCTTAATACTTTTTAAGGACTCGCAGGAACCCTGATGTAGGCTAACACACTTGTGATTGATAGTCAGCACCAACACCACCAGAGTTTCCAGCAACAACTCACCTCTTAAGATTTCAGAACAAAAATGGTCCCTGAACGATACTTCAGTTTTGTGTTAAAAACAAAGGGGGTCAACGGAAGTCCCTCGAGTGATCCCTTTCCATGTTGTCATGTATAACATTCTGAGCCTGGCAAAAAGAAGCACTTTTTTTGGACTTTATTTTGACGGACGCAGTCGCCCTGAAGAAAAACGTTGCAGACGCTGCTCCAGTTCAGCTGCCGGCTGAAGCATCCACTACACAGATTCAAATCTTCTTGTTCTGACCAGGTACCGACAAGCCAAGCCATTACCAACATTATCTTTTCAGACACCCTGGGAGGTTTCGACCACTAGTTGCACTATGGAGCAATGTTTCTGTGAATATGTGGCGCTGATAAAAGATCAATTAAAAGGGTGTAACTAAAAATATGTTGTGAGGGCTCGCCGACAACGCCACCTAGGGAATGAACCCTATGACTCACGGACACACAGGTTCTTCAAAATCGGGGTTGGAGCAGAGCAGGCACAAACCACAGGAGCTAATATAAATGTTTATAAGCCTAACTAAAACCCATGTGATGTCACAGGTAAAAAGATAAAAAAAACTAAAGCTAGCCTAAATAAGAGAGAAATGTTCCGTGATTTGACAGCTCCCGGCATGGCAAAAAGTCCCTCTGGGGATCCCTCCGTCCCACGGCCCAGCAGCTCCACGGGTCCTCACCGCTCGTCTGTTTCGGTTTTGCTCCCTCTGTTTTTCTCTTACTACTGCCATTGCTTCATTTAAAAAGGAGTCCTGTCCAATCTGCCTGCGTCCACACCTGTTGCTCATTATGCCATCAGTGGAGGTGTGAGGTTTAAGATCAGTCCAGCCAGTAAGTAAAACATAAAATCAAACACATGCATTAAAACACACCACATGCGATAAAAACACAAATAACACACTAAAAAAGTAAAAAGGCACAGCACACAAATGAAAACGCACCAGTGGCATAAAAAGTTGGGTGTCATTTTCTGGCCCTGTCACAAACAGGTCAATGCTTTCTTCATGAGGTATGCTGCAGCAGGTCTCTATGGGTAGCAGTGTCAGTCTGTCAGTCAGTTTGTTCTCCACTTTGGTCCAGACTGAAATATCTCATCAGCTATTGGATGGAGTGCCCTCACATTTGGTCTGGACACTTACGGTTACCAGAGGGTGCATACTGACTTTTCATTCTGCGCCACCATAAGTAGGATTGGTTTTCGTTTTATCCGATTCTGTGTGACCGGAAGGTCTCTTTTTCCCTTTGTTTAAAAAAAATATTATTGTATTATTCATTTTCTATGTTGTACCAGGCTGATATCAAGTCATTGGACAGGCCAACCCTAGAAGGAGGGTTGTATTTGGGATTTGGGCCACAAATTTGGTCTACAAATTAAATTAAAGGACTTCTAGCTTGTGAACATTAATGATGCAAGTTTCAAAATAAAAAATATTCTAGCATTAATTAATGTTCTATGACTTTATTAGGTTATTTACTTATTTGTTATTGAACAATTTTGGGCTCTGAGTTCAAATCGAGCTCCTCTCCTTCTAACGTTTGGCTGCCACTACAATGATTGGTCAAAGCAGGATGGTAAATGTATTTTGACATTTATGAAACAAAGACAAGATCTTTTTTTCTTTTTCTTCTGTTTTTTACGATTTATTCTTCGAGGTGTCTCCGACTCGTCCGTTTCCTCCTCACTTTCAGTAGAACTTGTGTGAGTCTCCTTCACTCCTGTGTAAACAAATGAGTGAATTAATAAATAATTAATAGATTTCTGCAATGATCAGAACACAAACATCAACTTATAACTAGGAAAATGATAATCAACAGATGTAATGAGAATCTTAAAAAAGAAAATAAGTCAAGCAAATGATGTTTGATATTGCAATGATTTAAACAACAACTTTATTAATTTACTCACCAATCATGCTCTCAAGCTGCGAACCAACATCACGCTGATTAATTTTCTGTAGAATGTCTCGTGTGACCTGCAAAGCGGCGCTGCAGCCATAGTGAGCGGTCAGTAAGGTAGCGATGTCCATGGTGTCTTTATCCTCCAGTTTGCTCTGAGGAATAGAGTTATAGCCTTCCTTATTGTAATTTCTGAGATGGAATTTAAACGATTTTAGTTTATTTCTTCCAAGTTTATCCAGGGTGGTTTTAATTACCACAGATGGGTTCTGCAGAAAAACACAAGAGGAGACATTAGTGAATAATACATCTAGTTGACATTTGACCATTTGAGGGGCTAAATGTAGCTTTTTAATGAAATCACTTATTAATAATTTTTTTCCTGCCTATTTGTAAACAGCTTGTAACTGGACAAAAAAATAAGCACATCCCTACTTTCTTGGTCCCTTGGAACAGCCACTATGCTGAATCTTGTGTGAAGAAATCGGGTTAGATTTTCTGTATGCGAGCCTCTTGCTTGTACACACGGTGACAACACCACAGTTAACGTAATGTAGTTCACTTAGGCCCAGTGTCCACCAAAGCATTTTGCTCACGCCAGTGTCTTTTTAAAAATACATTGCAATGGGAGCGCCGCGTTTTTACGAGCTGGTAAAAACGCCAAAAGCGTGATGAGGCAACTTTGGTAAAAACGCTGCGCTTGTCACTGTCACTTTTTACTCAACTGTCCAATCACAGTAGAGGAGGGGCGGGACAAACACCACACAGTACCAACGGTTACTAGGGTGGAACAAGGCTTCCTCCAACCTCAGCTATTGGACCAGATGAGATGTTTCCTTTTTGATGCACAGTGTTTTTCCGACTGCTTTGGCAGTATTATGTTGTTTGTAAATGATATACAACGTTGAATTTCACCTCACCTCATTTGTCTTTCCTAGTGGCCTTGGTGCCTCCACCTCTTTAGGAGTTTTCTTCTGTTTTGGAAGTTTCTCCAGTGGCAGATTTTTCTTCTGAGATTCATTTTGTTCTGTGCCGATAGGAAGGACGGGACACGGTGTTGGCTCTGGTCTATTTTTCAGATGATCCAGCTCTTTCAGAATCTTTACAGCAGGACCCTTTTTCACCTCCAGATCCAGGAAATCCTGCTTCCCGAAGCAAACGAGGCAATCTCCAGACACGTCTTCCTCTTTGAATCGTTCTGCTTTCCTGCCATCGACCTTCCCGTGCTGCTGTAACCACTCGGCCACTTGCTCCTTTGTCCAGTTTTTCACACCAGCTGGGAACTCAGACTCATGTTGTGATCCTGTATTCATTTTTTCTAGATAAGATGCGATCTTGACAGCAGGGCCGTGTTTTACTCCTAAATCTAAAATATCTTTCTTTTGGAGAGCAACCAGAACTTCTCCTGACACGTCCTCTTCGAAGAATATGTTTGCACAACTCCGATTAACTTTGACCTCGGTCATCAGCCACTGGTGGACGTCTTCCTTGGTCCATGTTTCAATCTTTGGTCGAGGCTCAGCCAGTGACTGGCTCATTTTTTATTAACTGAAATTCAACAAACAAACAGAAAAGAAGCATGAAACAGGGCTGAAGGGACAACGTGACTGAAATCAAAAGACAGTTGCAGTGGTGTCCATGCATTGCTGCTCATTAAAACCTCTTTAACCATGGCCCTTACAGGGATCTTACACCATTTTAAAAGTCAAATTGAATGCTTTTTAAGACCTTTTAAGACTTCGAAAAAATATAAATTTAAGACCTCACATTGAAACAATTTCTTTGATAGAAAAGAGATGCGCGTTTGATCTCTTAATGAACAACGCAATGCCACATTTGGCAGTTTTATTTTCACCACAGGTGAAAGACTTTGCACATTCCGGATCGAGGAACATAGACGCTGTTTACACCTGGTATTAAAATGTATTTTGGGTGATCAGAATGTGATTGGGTAGCACTTGACCACGTGAAAGTACAGGTGTAAATGCACACAAGACGCATTGCGGACAGATTGTGATCCAATCAGCAAAAAGATATCTGGAGGTGGGCAGGGACACCATGACCACATGGATGCAAATGTGTTGTCTATTCACAAACAACAACTACTTGGATGTAAATACGTACCGGTCGCAGTCTTCTGCAAATAAAATCCAAACGTCTGACAGCGCAGACAGGAGCCTGGACAGTGTGTTCATTCAATGTTGTGCATAAACAGGCTCAGTGTAGATTATTGATCTTGCTCATGTTTTTGGTGAACTGATCATGTCGGAACGTGAACTAGGGGGCAATAAAACAATGTTAATTATAGTGATACAATCTTCAATAAAAATATACAAATGTTCAATAAATATTTGATTTAAAGTATTTGAATTACAAACAAATGAGCACTTTCTTTTCTATTAAGATATTTATTTAGTTGAGGAAATAAATTTTTCTCCTGCATATTTGTTTGTTGGATGTTCTAGCTCTATGAAGTGATCCACTATTTGATAACAGGCTGCTTTTTGACATTAATTGTTTGTCATGTTCTGACCATAAAGAAAATTTTAAAAGCACAATTAACCATTTGGTTTCTTCAGGAGCAAGAATCAGCCTTTAAACTTAGGCTATAATAATAAAAATAATGAATTTGCTATTTTTTCCCATATTGCCCAGCCCTTACTCACACACTGCTGTGTAAAACTCAATATACACCACTAAAATAACAGAAAACAGTAACTTACACATTATAACGAAGGTAGCAAGAAAACAATGTCGGACTGAACTTATGTTTCACTTTCACTTTCCAGCCGAGCTGATCCACAGGAGCACCGCTGAAGAGAGGTAAATAAACCATGGAGTAAAATAAATCACGGTGAAAGACACACTTTAAAAAGTTATTGTAACCTGTAGTTATCAATAACTTTTTGGACCTGCGCAAATGAGAGGAGGACGGGATGAAGGCTACAGTCGTTTGAACTAGACAGAACGATCAGATCTTGCTCCAACCAGTTTAATTTTCGTCTCCCAATCTTGCAGCCACGACTGACGATACTATGACAGGCAGCCAGACGTCAATGTCTGCAGCTAACGTAAACGTAACATGAGTTATATTAATGGTGGGGTCTCGCATTGTCAATTACTAAAAGAAAATCATACATATACACGCTAATTCTGCGTTTTAGGCGACTGTGCGAGACAATTTTCCCACCGGCCTTAAACGCACCATTGGCAAATTTAATACCTACAGCAAATTTACGGTCAATTTAAGACAAGACCTTTTAAGACTTTTTAAGGAGCCGCAGGAACCCTGCCTTATACCAGGAACAATGAAACTATAAAATAACATACCCCCAAATGAATTAGGTGTAACTCAACCATTAGGCCTGTGTGCATATTTCTGGTCTCCTTTGATAGTTAAGAAGCTAAGCCAGATGAATTTATTGTAAGTAAATCTAGTTATCTTACCATTCCAGAAGAAAATCTAAATTTCAAAGGCAATATCAGGATTATAAACAAGAGCTTGCAGATAATAATCCATTCCACTATATATATATAAACATTTTATATATATAGTGAGGAGGCTCTGTGTTTTGGACATGCTTACTTTTTACATGTTGAAACCACGGTCCTTTCAAACCCTGACCAAGTAGTGTTGTTGCCTAAACCTAAACAAACTATGACCGTTTACTACGTGGTGAAGATCATGTGACTTAGGTCACTGAAGTTCCAGTAAGCCGTTTGCCTGACTGGTACTTGCCAACGCTGATATATGTCATTTTAGGGTCATATATGTTGTATTTTTCAATGGACATGTTTTGGAAAAAAAGACACTGGACAATTGACTTATTTTGTCGTTTAGGTATGAGGATGTGTTGTTATAGGTGGTGATGGAGCAGTGGATGAGACACATGCACCTTTGATGTGAGAGACCCGTGTTCGAATCCACTGTGAGACACAAATGTGTCCCTGAGCAAGACACTTAACCCCTCGTTGTTCCAGAGGCGTGCGACCTCTGACTTGTATAGCAACTGTAAGTCGCTTTAGATAAAAGCGTCAGCTAAATTAATAAATGTAAATGTTAGATAATGTACATTGCATCAGAGAAAACAGAGCAACACTATTGGAGCACTAACAATCATCCCGCAGTAAAAAAAAAGAATCACACAAAGTTCTGAAATCTGTGGTAAAGAGAGATACAGGTCACTACCTTATTCAGAGAATTATCAGTTTTATCTCCTGCATCCAAATAAAATCAGGTTACAAGTTAAAATGTGCAAACACTGCAAAGTTTTTCTTTAAGCAAGAGGTATCATGGAATCATTACATACCTTCAGACCAGATTAACTGGGAAACTACATCGGTGCTTCAGCTTCGGTAGAATAATCACTGACACAATAACTGAAAGAAAACCTGTAAATGATTCACTAGTCTTCAACCTTCTCTTGTGGATGATTATTATCCACACACTGAACATGATCTTTGATCCCGGAACACAGAAGGAGCTGCTGTCTGAGGAAAACTAGTCTTATCTAGTGAGAGATAACCCCAGGGTAATATCTAAGGCAGTGGTTGGCAAAACGGAGGCCCGCGGGCCAGAACTGGGCTGCTAGCAATAATATCGGCCAGACTGCAGAAAATATAAATATAAAATAAATTAAAATAATCTAATAAAATAAATAAATCTCAATCACGAGAGCTACAGTTACTCACATAGTCACTTCCTGTTAAGTGATTGTGCCTACAAGATAAAAGCGTGAGAAAGTTTTTTGCAGCAATGCTTTGGTGTTACTTTCATCAGATGAAACTAAACTAAATATCTTCGTCAACGACCTTTTTTCCCTGACGAAATCGAGACAAAGACAAGATGGCGACAATGTCCAGACTGTGACTATATTAACGACAAAAAATGAGGAGACTAAAATGTAATTCATAAAATAAAATGTTAATAAAATCTCTCTCTTTTTGTCAGTATTATGAGGAGACTAAATATTAAATATTTTCTCCCTCCAAATTTTCACTTGAACAGTTTGTTCATTCAGCTGTGTTTTTTTCTTCCTGTGTTTTGCACGCCTCTGATGGCCTCTGCTTAGATTCAAGCACCACTAGATTCCTTGTAGATTACATATGATGGTAATCTTAGCTATTTAGTAATGGTGGGCATAGATTAATTTTTTTAATCTAGATTAATCTCACTGTAATCTTGAAATTAATCTAGATTAATCTAGATTAAAATGGCCCATTTGAATTCTGCCGAAGGCATCAGAATATGTGTGCGAACGGGTTTCAAGCCAGGTGGCGCATTAGACCAGGGGCTCATCTCCTGTTTCCAAAATGCATCACAAACTCCTTGAGAAAGCTGTTCTACTATGATAATTGGTGATGAAAATAAATCATGTTCAATAAGATGTACTTGTGTGTAGCGTGTGATGTGCTTTGCGTTTAGGTGGTAGGCTACTTGAGACTGGAAGAACTCCTACAGTAAACTAATTCCGCATTGCACAAGGTGCAAACAACCTTAGTCTTGTCGAATTTTCCATTAGGAAGCTTCTTAAAAGTAAATTTTCCCAGTAGCAAACCCGGCGGCTTCAGAAATGTTCGTACACAAAGTGCTGTCCAACAGCTGTCTGTGGACGTGTTGCTACAGTTAGTGTGAGAAGTTAATGTGGAAGATAAAACTCTTTTCGCACATACTACACAAAAACAAATGTGTTTGTCTATTTACGGAGTTAAACTGTGGAACACCTTGGACTATGAACTGAAGTGCTGCAAAAGTTTTTGTAAATTTAAGAAAAAAATACAGGAATGTTACAAGAAAAATGATGATAAACACGTTTAAAAATGATGATAATTAAGTGTAAAGATACTGAAAATGATTCTATAAGGTACTATAAGATTTTTCTTCTTCCTGTCCTTTTTTCCTGTTCATGGGAATTCCAAACATATTGCATGTAACCCTGGACTCAGGGAGACTCATCTGTGCTGTGTAAACGTAACAGTCCAAATATCTCTGTTCTCTGTGTTATCCAGACTTCAGGGACGACGTGTCTCTGTGGGAGGATATGATTGAACCTTAAACTGGATAAATAACAGGCTCACTGAGCTCTGCTCACTCATTCGAGCATACATGTACACGGCGTATGTGTGTTACTGTGAGTCCTTCTGCAGAAGACTTGAATAAAACTCAAGGAAAGACAAGTGTTTGCCTGAGCTGTTTTTTGAAAACTCGAATTGCCATCACAATGAAAAAAAAATATTTAAAAAAAATATATTTAAAATATATATACCCACGACAGTCGGCGTTGATACTGGGGCAGGCCGCCACAATTAAATCAATGTACGGGAAACACTGGAGGAAAGACGTAAACATGCTCCGGTTGGGATAGTTGTGAGCAGAGCCCTTTGGTAACAGCCTTCTGAACCTACCAGTAGGTGCAGGCCCTTCTGACCCATATCTATGGGGCTGATAACCACTGATAACGCCCATTCAATCGAGTAATAACATTCGAAGCGGGTGCTGGTTGTGAGCCCAGGCCAGCAGGGAGGGGGGGCAGCCGTGCTGGGGCACGGTACAAGGCAGCCGGGGGTAGTGTGAGTATGTCCTCGCTTCTAATCGTACAGTCAATGTTTCTAATAAACCAGACTACTACTAGTTATTTTTCGTACTCAACGTGGTGATGAAACACGCTCTGTAGAGCTGTTTGTCCGTTTGGGCCACGCCCCCCTTAGTTACTGTTGCTAAGTTCGACAAACTGTCAGACCTGCCTGACTTTTATGAAAGTGCTGCCACTATTACTAAACTCCCTCGAGAAATATTTTCTATTTTTTTGGGAAAACCAATCTCAGGAAGAAGCAGACCGTTTTGCATTGCTTTATACATCTGAAGAGCTTATCAGGCTGTCAGACTGACGTGAAAAATAAAGACAGAAGATAAAGCCTAACAATCACAAAGTAAAAGTGGACCACCATATTACCTTACTAAGAAAGAGGACAACAATATGAAGGATCAACACTGCTCCTGTAAAGCTGGGTAGGTTTCTTATTGACTATTACAATTATTAAAAAGCGGAACAGTAGGGATTGTTCCTAATGTAATGTTATTTAGCTAACATTACATTAGGTACAATCCACAGCCGACATTTTTCTGGATTGTTTTAGGATTTGGAAAGAGAATAAATCGTACTTGTCCTTTAACCTCTCTGGGTAGCTGCTGTCACTATTAAAAGTGGACAGTTAGAGAGAGAGTGAGTCCTATACTGTGCTGTGATTGGCCAGCTGCGTATTCGGGGCCTGGCTTAGCGAAGGGTCAATTGCCCGTGCAGAGATCCGTCGGAAACCCTTGTAGTTTTTATAAACCACAGGTTTCGGCTCTAGAAGCTCGTTAGCAAGTTGCGTAGGGTCCCGCCTCCCCTCGTTTAAAGCGGGAGATTATGTTTGTAACTCCGATGAGAGGATGAAGCTAAACTATTCTTCTGGTCACGGCAAGAGGGAACAAACTCAAGGTGAGTAAATTGCGGGAACATCGGTGAGGTAAGCTTGTGTTCTCTCCCAGTTTGATGTCAGCAGGTAGCTTGCGCTGCGCCGCTAACGTAGCTTGTCTGTCTTGCTAACGTTAGCTGGGTCTTTTTTTCTCTGCCGGTGTTTTGTAATTTTGTGCCTGACAAAAAATGAGAGTGAAATACAACAAATTACTAACGTTTGTCGAACTCCAGCTAAGCGGGAACCGGTGTTTCTACAAACCAGCTCGAAAAAGAGAACCGCGTGAACGTGCGTTTATATACGTGCACATATGAAACTCGCGCCTTCAGCAGCAACGCCCGTGCGGGAAAGTCCGGACAATTTTATGGATGCACATAACTTATCAAACTAGACAGTGATTATTTAGTCTATCAGTCAATGTTAAACTTTGGATAACTGCAAGATGGAAAGCAGTGAGTGGGTGACTGTAAATTTTTAATTAAGTTAACGTTAAGTGTTGATTATCAGGTCAGTATGGATACAGATCTTTCTCTGTAAATAAAGTATTCAGCCCATCCCTGATACAAATGATAAATGTGTATAAGGAAATTATTTGAATGGGCCTGATGCAGCTGATAAAATGAAGTTTCTTATCCATAATTACAGGTGCTATGCTTAAAGCCTGTCAGTCAAGGAGAAGGTGACATTTCTCTTGAAACATCTTATCGTGTGCGTAGTCACGTGACTCCACCCTGTCCAGTTGCGCTCAGCCTTCAGGATGGAGTCCAAAGCACAGCGAGGTGTTAGCTCGCGCTAAGGACTTTGAACGCCCCCACTTTCAAGCAGTTGTGGAAACAGAGACTTTTAACAGACACACCGTGACCTGCACTGTACATTTACTGCCAGACTGACAACTTATTACTCGCTCGCTGTGAATCTGAATACATAAACTCAGCTTTAATAGTTGAACATATTTACAACACAAACCTTGTCAGTGAAAAATGACGGCAAAAAATAAAATCTCTTAATAATCGTAGTCGAGGTAAAATGTTCGATTTATTTTGATTTTAGGTGAAATCATCCAGCCCTAGCAGGGCCACAAAGATGGATCTAAATAGTTTGAGAGGTGCTGGATCTCCTTTATAACCAGTATCCTGAAGGCTTGACCAGTAAGCAGAGGTTTGTGATCAGGAGACTGGCTGAAACCTTCAGGATAAAGGCTAAGGAAGCATTTGGCTTGTGGACTACAGAAAACGATTATAATTTCCTGTGGTACAACTCCCATTAAACCTTATTCTAACATTAAAACACCAGATAGAGACGTGTACTATATAGACCAGAGCACCTGGCCAAAGTTGTAATGATGGCAGAAGAGAAATTCTGCTGTGGTCATTTTAGTGGGCGCTGTGGGGTGGAAAACCCACAGTGCTTTAATCAGCCGGTACTTCTGGTCTGGAATGGAGGACATTCGCAAGTGGGTGAATATGTACCTTCCAAATGTTGACGTTGAATAATCAGTCAACAATTGTAGAGATGCTGGAATTTGAAGTGATAACTTGTTGTTCATCCACCTATGTGCACCCCTGTGATGGAGCACAGGGGTGTTAAATGTGGATTTTTGCAAATGTAGAAACTGTGGCATAACTGAACAAATGTCGTCAGTTACCGTGAGGATTATTTGTCTATTTTAGGTTGCTCAGAGTCCACAGTGCCAGTCAAAGTGGGCAAATATCAAAGAAAAGACACAGCACTGTCCAATAGAAGTAAAGGAAGCGATGGCGTACCCTGTCACTGTTGAAACATATAAGAGATATCACTCGTGTTTTTGTTTCCTATTTCTCTCCGGTTACAGAGCCTCTCGGACCTGTTTAGAGGGATCTGGTGGGCAAACTCGCAGTAACAGTTGGTGGTAGTCAGTACATACGTGTCATGGTTAATTATTTCACCAAATGGGCAGAAGCCTACCCACTAAAAAGCAAAACAGCAGTTGAGGTCACTAATTGTACACTTGATTTCTTTTAAAATTTTGGTGCACGTAAAAGACTGCAGACAGACCAGGGCTCAGAGTTTTGTGACAGGGTACAGTAATGATGCCGTATTTGTGTCCCCAGTAACAAGGCCAGCTGCTGTGCTGACTGTTTCCTGTTTGTCTAGTCATTCTCAAGGTCGACTATGGGCTGTGTCAGAAGTTGGGCATTGAAAGGAGCCTCTGCTCTCCCTGCCATCCGTAGACCAACGGCGTCGTGGAGAAGCTGAATGGAACAATACAGAGGTGTTTTGTTTTCAAGACTTGAATGAATTTTTGCTCTCGTAGTATAAGATAATTGGTTGATTAGTTGTTCCTAGCAGATAAGCTTTATTATATATGTGAACCTAAATTGTCTTCTGCATTTTAAGGTTCCTGAACAAAGTGGTGGCTGATCACCTCAAACACTGGGACCAGTTCCTGCGGTCCACCATGTTCGCGTTCCGGGCAATGTATCGTGAATCCATCCCTGGTTCAAAAACTACAAGCACCAATCACAGTAAAGGTTTTTTTTGGTTTGCTTTTTTTTGTGAAGAGTGATCAGTGTTTTTAAAATGTCAAATTTTCAAAACATCTGTTTCAATATTTTAAAATGCTTTGATAATATTTTAAAGCCGATGCCGGGTAAGGCAGATACCGGGGTCTTCACTTCCATAGTCCTCCAGTGGTTTCACATCATAGTTGAACACAAGGAGAAGGAGCAAACACTTAGTATAAATATATAATAAATAGTTTGTTAAACTTTGTAACTTGAGCATTTTTCACATGTGCTCTTTGAGGAAAAAGGTTGGCGTAGAGCCCTGATACAGATAAATGTTACAAGCTGTAAAATGAAGAGACAAAAGACAAACATGAACTGTCCCATCTATAATGAGTCTGAGGTCATATTAACAGGGTTTTAGGGGGCGAAGCCCAAAACATACTGTGCCATTAATGTAAAATGACTGTGGAGCAACAGAACCAACCAAATTACTTTCCCCAAATCTAAAGGTTGTAGTTCCCCCAGTAGACTGATCTTTGTGTTTTATTATCTGCACTAGCATAAATGAGATATCAATCAATCAATCAATCAATCTTTATTTATATAGCACTTTTCATACAAAAACATGCAACACAAAGTGCTTCACAATAGAGAAAATTAAAAAGATAAAATATTAAAAGATAAAATAAAATATAAAAGCAGGTCAAGCCCAACAATCAATCCCCATATTACCAGAAAATAAATTAATAAATGAAAAGACAGCTCAGTTAAAAGCTTGGTTAAATAGGTATGTCTTTAGTTTGACTTTAAACAAATCCAGATTTCCTGCTGCTCTCAGCTCAACAGGAAGGGTGTTCCACAACCTCGGCCATAATATTGAAAGGATGCCTCACCGTAGGTTTTAGTTAAGGCTTTCGGAATAATTAGAAGGCCACTATCAGAGGATCTGAGGGTTCTACTAGGTTTATAAGGTAAAAATAATTGCACAATATGATGTCAAAGTACATATTTTGCATTGGAAAAGGTGAAATTTATCTTGGTGGAGGACCCTCAAACCCCCACGACCATGACTCCCACAGAGAGCTCTATGAGCTCACATAAAACTGGGAACACTGAAACTTTAAGCTGTTCTGTGCATCACATGCTCATTGACACCAGAGCAATGCTGCTGAGGATTGTGTTCTACATTCAGACATGCTACGGTACCTCTCCAGGAACCGTCACCTTACCAAATAGGAGGAGAGACCCTGCCCGGAGGAAGCCCTAGGCCCCTGTCTGGAGCCAGGCCCAGAGGGAGGGCTCGCCCGCGAGCGCCCGGTGGTCGGGTTTGCCACAGAACCAGGCCGGGCACAGCCTGGAACTATCCATAGGAAGATCCACAGGATGCAGACATGAGTGAGTAAACCTCCACAAAGTACGGCCTAACTTTCACAAGTAACTGACTGTCATTGATGTTTTACAGTAATGGGGGACGTGGGCAGGACGCCGCAAGGAGACCATATGGTCCAAGGCTGGACCCTACAGAGTGTTTCAGAAACTTTAATGGATCTGGCCCCAGGAAGGAGTTAAAGACTGAAGTATGTTTTGTTTTTTTAATTTTTTAATTTTTTTTTTATTAATGTCTGATATAGGATGCAACTATTACGGATTTTGTTGGTACGATTATAGTCTGAGGAATAATTCATGAATATGATGCATAAATTAACTTAACACCAGTAATGACTTAAGATGATTTTTCATTATTAATATAAGAAGAATATTTAACTTTATTTATCCCCCAGGAGAAACTGTTACTAAGGAGGGACTTAACTGAACTGTTGTTGTAATCAGCTCTCATCCAAACGTGTTTTGGTGAAGTTTTAGTGAAAATGGTTGCAGTGTTATTAATAACTGAAATGCAGGTAATTGGTTGTCCTGGAAGTTTAAAAGCTCGTGATGTTATGTTATGTTATAAACTGTATAAAAGGCTGCACGCGCTCAGTCCGTGCTGATTTTAACAGCCGCTCACCTTCGGCTGCATCTCAGGCGTTTTCCTCACTGTTGCAGGTTTATCAGCACGAGCTTTGCTTTGGTTTGATCTTCTGCCATCATTTAACTCTTCTCTGTACATTACCACTGATGACAACGTTGCCCTGCAGGATTGCTCTAAAAGTTGCTCTGTGTATATTAGCAGCCTTACAGGCTAATACTGCCAGTGCGGATGAACTAATCAGGAAGATGAGGATCTGATAGTTTCCCAATACATTTATGTAAACTTAATTACATATGTGACTTAACCAGCTCAGGCAACAAGCGCTAACCAATCAAGAGGGAGATTAGTCGGAAACTTTTTATCAGAATCGAGCATTAAGGCCTGCAGTGTGAACGAAGTCTAACAAACTGCAAACACAAAATTTGAGACATGTTTACAACTTTGTTTTATTAGAATTATGATTTAAAGACAGAATAATCAAAGTCTTAACAGAAACATTTAATTAAGGTACTTTTAATTGTCAATAAAATGCTTTAGGCGGCACAGTCCAGCCTCCACAAACTACTGCAGTACATTCTGAGTTAAAACACGTCAGTTTTGTTTCACTGGCCACCGCACGCTGTTGGTTCACCGTTAATTCTTCAGTTGTTACAGAGTGAACGCAGCTGCTGTTTCTGTCAGTACTGTATTTTAAACCAGAGCCCTGAGTCATCACGCTGCATTCACTTTACCTGGGAATAATCATACACATTATGTCACAGTTAAAAGCCACACAGAAAAAAATCGTAACAATCAGACTCGTTTAAATCAGTCCGGACCGCCATGATTGTAGTTTTCTGCACTCTGGTTGCTTCTGTTCGGCCTCTTCGCATCAACACTGAACATGTTTTCCTCACGCTCGCCGTGTTTTCTTTAAAAATATCAGACACAAATTCCCACCAACCACAGTCCACCTTAACATGTGAGCTGACCAGTTTCCTAATGCTGATCGTCGTGGATCCGTAAGAAGCTCGGTGTTGATCAGACGTCTCAGAGAAATATGATTTTAGGAACTAAAATAATTTGATTAACGTGTGAGAGGACTACTGTGATGTTCAGGCGATTCTCCAACTGCAACCCAAAATAAGATTTTACGCTTCAAATCTGTTTTTTTGACAAATATTTGGGGGGAATGGTAATTTTTTAGTTAATTTTCACCAAATATAAAAACAAAGATTTGATTTTTGCACCAAAAAAGCACGTTCCCTTCGTCTGGAGAAGATTCTTGAAGGACAAAGCGTCTCTGCAGCTTCTTTTTTTTATAACGAGATGTTGGGACACTTTAAAAACATTGCCGCTCCTGCGATTTGGATATTGCACTTGACTATATTGCAAATTGTGACCTACACTCAATACTGTCCCTGAACGCATCAGGACTCAAGCTGCTGCAGACAGTCAGAAAACCTGCTTTCATACACTTGTTTGATATTTCAGTAACTGTGGGGCGATTTTAAAGGAATAGTTCTTGAGTTTTGACGCAGGGCTGTTTGAGGTTCTTATCCAAAGTCTCTTTCTTACAGTTTGGAGAAACTTAGTCGTACCGACACGGAGGCGCCGTCCTTTTAAATCTTTGGAAAAGTTTGATTTCAGTCTGATGTTGCAGCCCTTTTTGACCCAAACAGCTGATCTCCAGCGGCGTGATAAGTTGCACAGGAAGGTTTCCGGAGTTCAATGTCTTAGAAAACGAAAATATTCATAATATAGCGAACGTTTAAACTGAGATTGGTTTCTCTTCTTTCTTTCTCTGAACGTGATTGGACGGGGCTGAAACAAATAGTAGCTCGTTGGTAACAGTCTTAAGGTCTCAGCTGGAGTGAAAACTGTCGCCTGCACACATGACGCCTTTTTTTTCTATGAACTTTTCCGTTTATTATTCCAAAGTGAGCGTTTCAGCAGGACGACCATGAGACGCTTGATAAACACGGGGCCAGGTTTACCTTTTTCCCATTGCATGTGAATGCAGCATTATTACAAACACAAACCCACGAAACAAAAATAACAAACATCCTCAGTTTCTGTCCGTCCTCACGGCGCCCTCTCTAACGCTGCCCGTTTCCCTGTTACGTCCCGTCCCGTCGGTCTGCAGCGACCTAGCTGAGGATTTTGTGGTAGGGGTGTAGCGGGAGGGAGGAGGTGAACGCTCTGATGTCGGTGATGAGCGTGGCGTCCTGGAGGGACGGCGAGGTGGTCGGCAGGAAGGTCAGCTCGTTCACTTCGCCGTACGCCGAGGAGGGAGGGTTGTCGGGGCTGTCCGGGCTGCAGGTGGCGCTCACTTCAGGCGGATCGTTCTCCTCCACCCCGAAACCAACCACCTGAACGGGGAAACAAACGCGTGTTAAAAAGATTGTCAGAAGCGATAAACTAGCACAGAGCCTAAGCCCCTTCCCTTCCTGTGGGCCGCCAACGGGCCCTTACTCCAGAAAACAATATGTCCGGGTAGTGAACAGTTTAAAAGATTATTTAGGTCAAGAAAGTCAGTAAGTCGTGAAAATAATCTACTAACGTACATATCTTTCCAAAATAAAGTCTCGACTCTGAAACTTGTAAAGTCTTTTCTTGGTTTTGCATTTTCAGCCCCTCAATCAAAAACACACTTACATGTACGCTGAGCTTCCTGCTGCTGTTTCTGTGCTCCAGGAACCAGGAGACCAGCTGCTCCTGAGTGAAGAGCTTCAGAGCCTCGATCTGCAACAGAGACCACAATGGGTGAAAACCACGAAGCAGAGACCCGCAGCCACACCAGCTCCTACAGTGGTTGTAAATTCTAAGTCTTAATCCAGATTTTTGCTTTTTCCCCTATTAGTCATCACATGAAAAAGAAAATTGCGAAATCTGTGCGTTTCCACCAGCCGGTTTGGAGTGAAATAAACCAGGCTGCGGCGAGCGTTCACGTTACACACGGCTGTAATAAACAAGACGCGTGGGTTCAAACCAGAAACAAAACCAGTCGCATGAACCTCTGAGGGCCACTGAGCTTAGAAAAATGGAGAGACGTCCTCAGAAATGTGTTTCAAGCGGGCAAACTCTTACCAGCTGTGTCTCCACACGCACCTCCAGATAATGCTTTTAAACGCTATAATATCCTTTTGTGGGGTTCATCAGTGGTGATAAATGATTCGAAGTAATCAATGTTTACAGTCGGTAATATTTTACTATTCTAGAAGCAGAATTCTCTGAGATTCAGCAGAAAGATGCAGTGATAACCCCGTTTGATCAGCGAGCAGAGCAAAGGATCTGAAAAGGACCTTTAAGAGGTGAACGCATAATTCAGCAGAACAGATGATGACCTGCCACCTGCCCAGATCTGCATCCACCTCTTTTCTCAGCACAAAATGAGCGTTACCGGCCGCGAGCAGGAAATTCTTGGCAGGCGTGCAGAACTCAACAACCGGGGGGAGATGGCGACAGCAGGAACAGCTGATCGGTCGTGAGTTACAAGTTCGCTACGTCAGAAATTCTGGAAAAAGTGTTTCCATCTCCCGTTTGGCTCATTTACTCTTTTTTGACAAACACCTCAAGTGAGCGAAATTAAACTCGGATTTTTTCCATATTTTGCTTTTTCCATCAAGCTTTTCTGACGCGTTGATGGAAACACGACAGTAAATATGAGAAGTTTTTTGTGTTTCATATTAGATTAGAAACCTAAAAGATATTCTGTTGAGTTTAGAAGTTAAACCATGAAAGACATTTGTTCTTGACTGATTGATTCCTGGTTTCAGCTCTAAACAGGATCACAGATCCGACTGAGCTTCTGCACCTGACGAGACAGGAAGACGTCAACAGGTGCGTCTCACCTCCTTGTCGAGCCTCTGGAAGACGTACTGCTGTGTGACGACCTCGAACCAGTTGCGGTCCACCTCCTCCCCCAGGTGGGCGTCCTCGCACTCCTTCAGCTTGATGAGCGCCGTCACCTGGGTCTTAAAGGCCTCTGCGCTCAGGCCCGCCAAACGCTCGCCGAAGCTGACCAGGAACTCCTCGATCTTCGCCTCGACGAACTCTGTGCTGAGAACGCAAGCGAGGGGAGGGGGGGGCGTTAAAGGAGGGAAATCCAGGCTGAAACAAACAAACGGGGGCGGGGCTTAAAGGCTCACCTGAACTTGGTGGCCTGTGTTTCCACGGTGACGGAGAATCCCAGCACCCCGGAGGTGTTCCTGCAGGTTGGGTACACCTGGTACCTGGAAGAAAGGAAATGAGATGACGCAACAGTTTGGTGGGCGGAGCCTGCATTTAAAGTTAAACGCTTTAATTTAGTGAAACTTTAAGAGGCTTTCTGTGAAGAACTTTGCACTTTTGTAAACAACGTTGTGCTTTAGTAAAGTTTTTGATCATAAACCCACTGTAGAGCTTTAAATGGTGATGAAACAAAAAGTCAACAAATTTATTGTTTTTCCAAAAACCCTAAAACAAAAAATAGAAAATAGAATAATTAACCGCTAACATTTTATTGTTTATTTACTGTTAATCTACACGTGTTTTCTACTTCCTGTGAATATAATCCAGTTAATCTTATTTCCATCCTGTACAGACGCCTTATTTTGAAAACTGGACGTTGTCACATGTTAAATCTGTCCAGTTCGACCTGGTTTGATAAATAATGTAGTAACATGAAGCCTCTCTTCAGGTAAGACTCTAACGCCTGGAGTCCACGGACTCCGGCTTTCATTCTAGTCAATGTTTGAGTCCACCAGACCAAACTTTTGCCAAATTAATGGGATGCAATAAGCTCCATGGCGACCGGTTTCCACCGACTGCACAGCTTAGCAACATCCGTCACTGACCCGAGCGTCTCCTTCGTCCTGAGGAAGTCGAAGCAGGGCTCCTCCATGTGCATCTGTGGAGACGGGACAGGAGTCGGGTTATTATTATCGCTCGCCGGACTCGCTCTGTGTTTTTCACGTGTTTCAGTGTTCGAAACTCACCACCATCAGCTCCATCAGAGCGTGCTCTCTCAGGTTCTTCAGCCCCGACTGCAACAAAGAGTCACAACAAGACAAACGTGACTAGAGGACGACGCACTGTAAAAAATACTGTTACAGTTAAACTAGTTATGTTCATCTTCACATGTGAGAAGCTGCAACCATCAAATGTAGTAACAGGAAAAAATGGCCGATCGTTGTGTGTTTTGTGCGTAAAAATATTAATTTGTAGAGAAAAGCTGTCAGATAAATGTAGAAGTAGAAAGCAGCGTGAAAAGAAAAGACTGAAGTAAAGAACAAATGTGTATTTAAATACATGTACTTAGTTAATCTCCACCACCATCAGTCAAACTGCAGAAACAGGATAAACAGAATCAAACTACTTCCGGTCAGTCTTGAACTATTTAAAGGTCACTTCACCTAAATATAAAAGATTTTCTATGACAATAAATTTCTTCATCCAACCCGACACAAAACAGTGAACGGAGCTGTGACGTGCTCAAACAACAGAAAAGCTAATGAAAAATAATCCTCAGCCTTCAGTATTAAAGCCACAAACATCTTTCAAAACTACACTTCACAGTGAAGTCTAAGCCCCTCCCCCACCCGAAGGCCGCCGTGAAGGTCGTCCTACCTGGTAGTACACGGTGACCTCGGAGTTGGCGTCTCCCTTGTTGAGAGATTTAACTTTGCAGAGATGCTGTTCCTGAGGCAGCTCCACCACCCGGAACAACACGGGGACCTCTGCTGCCAGAGGCTGGAACTGCAGCTTGCTGCAGACGGACAGAGGAGACGCGTTCACGTCACGTTAAAGCCCCTTTTCCGACGCGCGGTACCAGCTCGACTCGCCTTTGTTTGGGTTTCCACTGTGGAAAAGCTTCACCTGTATCGGCTACTTGGTACTTGATTGGTCAGAGAGAATATTCACTATTCACTGCATCATCATTGCACCAGACAGAGGCAGCAACGGGAAGTTTATTTTACAGTTTTTATACCTTATTTCATCACTAAATCCACTTCTGAGGAGTTTTGAGGTGAGAAATCAGCTGTGTAGATTACGAGAAGTGATGGCGGAACAAAAGTGTGATGAATATTTTTGGAGTTGAGGAGCTCCGCGAGCAGCGGCGGGGAAGCCTGCAGTGACCCGCGGGAGGAGCATGTGCGGCCGGTGTGACACCAAAATGTGTGACCTGTCAGATTCTGTGACCCAAATGGGAAGTTAAGCGCCAGAGGCTTTGTTGGCGATGTGAAGCCGTTGTAGCTTGGTTGGGTTTAGGCACTCAATACTTCGTTATGGTGAGGAAAACATTGTTTGGGTGTAGTCACAGAATCTGATAGGTCACAGATTTTGGTGTTACACCGGCCAGCCGCCCGGTCACAGAGCCCTCTGCTCCCGCCGTCACACAGACGCTGCAGAGGAAAACACAGCTGGAAGGTTTTCATGCCGCTTATCTGTCTTTACATTCTGAGGAAGGTTCAAACCTTTTAACCGCAGACTGGATATATTTTAAGAGCTGTGTGGATCGCTGGTGTGTGCGTCGCATTGAACATTACGTCGCAGCAGTTGTGTGTGGTGTTGCTATGGCGACCAGCTAATTGGTACTATCTGCACTGGAAAACGGGGCAGGGCCGAGGCGAGTCGAGCTGGTGATGGAAAAATGACATTTACACATCAGTGTGAGCTCTGAGCTGGAGGACGAGGGTCCAAACTCAGCGAACCTTCTGGCGCTCCGCCAAAAGCTCAGCTGATTTCAAATATACAGGAAAACCTGGACTGGCTGTTTAACTTTGATGTGTTTAAGTTTTCCAGCCGTGTCTGAAAAGCCTGGATTAAAAGTCCTACATGGTGAGCGATTTATGAATTCTGTTTATTTGATGAAAAGAAAGATGCTTTCAGCCGTTTGTTTTTTCTGTTTCTCTGCTGGTTGTTGATGAATCTACAGCCTCATTAATATAAAATGTTAGTCTAAAGATCATTTCTGACAGTCTGCTGACATCCGACTCATTAAAAGACACAGGCAGCTTCTAAGAAGCACATCTGTAACTTGCACAACTTTTTTTCTTTCTGGTAAACAACAAATCATTTAGATGTAAAAAATCAGACACTGTTTGTGTAAAGTCATTTTAAAGTGTGTGTTTTTAAATCAGATGAAGGGAAATGTCTCGTTTGAATAAAAACGTCCGTAAACATGAAAGTGCAGTAAAGAAATGAAAGATACTCACTCGATGAAGTACTGCAGAAACTCTTTGGACTCCTGTTGGTGGAAAGCAGCGTGTGAGAGAGAAATTACACCTGAACACATGACTGTGAGAGAGGAGCTGCTCTGAAGTACAAGATGTAATAAATCTGCAAAGCATCTTTCCAGAAGCAGCAGGAGAAACCAGAGAGAACAGTGTGTTTCTGTACATTTATCCAGAGTAATGACAGGAAAAGATTTTTAAAGGAGGAACTTCACACTCGATTCTGAAACGCAGATGAGCAGAAACGGGCTGAAAGGTATGTTAGTGTGTTGAACCTGCAGGGAAAGAAGGGTTTGTCTCCAGAGCTGCAACAAGTACTCAAAGAAGATTAGACCTGACGTGAGAATTACATTATCGTACGGAGACTATAACTCCAGCTCCAGCCAGAAGGTTTGTAAGATTAGAGAACATTTCGGCTTCAAGCCGGCAGAGAGGAGAGCCACGGTGCGTCTGCTCTGTGGCGATATAACGAACTTAACGACTCTGTGCGATTTTTCCTAACGGAGCCCGAGAGTCAAATTTAGTGTTTTGGTTTCATTTTATTCATGTTTTAATTATTTAGTTTCAAATTTATATTTCGACATTTTAATTTTAGTCTGAATATTCTTGCACTCTGAAAGAGTGAACTTTATATTGTTCATTATCTCAGTGGCATAAAAACGGTCTTAAACTAATATTGTTGTTTCTGGGACAATATATCGTCCGACCAAGTCGTTATCAGGAGAGGCCAAATCAAGAAATGATAACTGGTTTCTCTGGTTCCTCAAATAGGAGAATTTACTGCTTTCTGTGTGTCATATTCCAGTGAAGGAAACATCTGCGCCAGAGAGACTAAACGTTTCCTGACTGGTCTCACCGTGCTGGTGAAGTTCCCCTGCACCAGCCCCTCAGCGTACAGCTCCGCCTTCAGCCCGTTGACGAAGGTCATGAGGTCGTCGACGGTCAGACCCTTGGTGACGGCCCGATACTTCTGAATGACCGACCAGCGGCGGTGCTCCAGGATCCGCAGGCGGACGTCCCTGCGGCGAGAGGAAGGACACGCCCACACTGAAACTCTGTCATCAGTTTACGCTCAACGGCCCGTGATGACAGGCTGCGAACGGGATGTCAGGCTGGATGGGGACCCTCGGTGGAGAGCTTAGAGACCACTGTGTGACCAGGGCTCAGGGCCCCCATCAGACCCGACAGAGCTGAGAGGCAGCTGTGTCTCAACTTGCGCCCTTCCATACGTAAAAAAGGGGGAGGGACCAACCAAAACAATATTATCATGGCGGCCAAGGACGCTGCAGCGGCCGCCATCGTAAAAGTACAAACCTGAAGTCAAGTGAGCAGAGAAGCAGGCAGATATTTTTTAACACAGGCTAATGAGTGTAGATTAATTATGAAGGGGGAAATTATTATAAATGATTTTAAGGTCATTTAGTTCTGCTGGTGAAGCAGAAGATGAGTTTTTCTGCAGTATTTCTGATTTAAAAAGGAAATATTGTTTATTTTAAATCCAATTTTATTAATAAAAAGTGAAAATTTAAAATCAGAACCAAGACGTCTCATCACAAATGTGTCTGTATGGTTTTTGTATCATGTGACTCCTGATACATAAGTAATTTAAATACCCCATGATGACGAGTGTGTGTGTATGTGTGTTAGACGTACTTGCCGAGTCTCTCTGGTTTGATCAGGATGTTGAAGTAGGTTTTCTTCAGCTGCTCTGAGAACATGGTGAAGACGCCCGGCTCGGCGCTGAACTCTGCCAGATGATCCACGATCAGCTTCAGCAGCAGCTGAAAACCAGCGAGCACAGAGGTCATTTACTCAGGTACCCTGCAACGCCAAGACTGTCATATGTGATACGTGAGCTTTAGAGACCTCTGCATCAGCAGTGGGATCAGCCACCCCCCCCAAAAAAACCCTGATGGATACAATCATATAGATGCAATGCACCAATAATCCACTAGGGGGCTGAAATTTTGTCCACCACAGGTCCTTTAATTGAGACGGCCAAAATGGAGGCCGTCAATCGGTGACCTGCAGGTCAAGTTTGCAAGGAAACCTTTGCCAATTATGAGTTAAGGCGAGAAAAACATTCACATTGTTTCAGATACTTTAATATGAATATTAAATACTTAATATTTCAAAACTTATTTTATTGTAAAATCATGTTTAAAATGTGTGTATCAAATTAGATACAGCAGGTAAACAAGGTAATTTACATCTCTAACTCATAGTTTTATTGCATATCCTTCATTATGGATTCCATTAAGCTACATACACTCTTTTAATTATTTAAGTAAACTAATTAAAGTATTTAAAGCAGAAATAGAGATATTTTTAGCCCATACTGTATTTTCCTGCTGTATCGAGATGCTAAGTGTCTAATTGGATGTTTCCAATCCTCACTTCTCAATAATGTCTTTTGGTCACTGATTTTAAATAAAAACTCACCAATTCAGAGGAGAAACACACTGTAATTTGTCTTTGTTGTGTAGTTTTTAAATAAAAAAGTACAGCATTGAAGACATCCTGATTATGGGAGGCAACTTAAGTGACATGGAGGAGTTAGGGGAAGATGATGATGATGATGATGATAAAAGGCCTAAAACATGTTGTGTTCTGCACGTTTTTAGATGATGTGGGCAAATGAATTCCAAATGTATCAAATATGACACAAAACAAAGTCATACATGTTTTTTTTTAAATTTGACTTTAGGTATACTAACCAGTCCACTTTCAAAAAAATTGAATTTTCTGGCGATGGTTTGATGGTTCAGGGTTTTAACCATTTTGATGTACTTCTACTTTAGTATTTACAGGGCCGAGAACAATGTGTAGTTATTGATTATGTAAAATTAAGACCGGAATCCCTAAAGAAACATTTACTACTCATACTGGTTAAAAAAGATTCTATCATAATATTTTTGAACGTTCTACGTCAGATTTGATCCAGGCAACAAGTGTTTGTCACATTCTGACAATAAAGAAAAGTTTTCACTCAGGAGCAAAAATCAGCCTTTGGGCTTGAGAGAAATATCCTGATAATTATCGATGTCGAATGATGTGAAATGTTTTTATCGTGATAACATGTTTGGCCACGTCGCCCGTCTGTTTATAAAAAGGTGCTCGACCGAAACAGGTTTTTAAACACCTGAATCTAATCACCACGCTCTGTCACAGCGACGTGTTGTTTCATTACTAACGAATGAGACAGAAACAGACTTCGGGTTCTGTTGTAGAACGCGGCCGGTGTTTGAGGGAGAGCGCGTCGAGTTTGTCAGACGTCATTTAGCTGCATTTTCCTCTACAGTATAACTGAGTGCGTGCGCGTCCTCACCGGCAGTTTGTGGTTGAAGCCCTTCAGTCGGACCACCAGGCCATGCTCTCCGGCCACCAGCTTGTACTCCAGCTGAGCCACGTCGGCCTCGTACGCCGGCTCTGCCAGGTTGTGAGCCAAGATGTTCACGAAGAGGTCGAACAGAACCAGACTGAAAGAGGAACAACACGGGTTTAAAAACAAAACGCCAGCAGCCGGCGACGATACGGGGGAAGTGATGTTTGTGAGTCTTACTTCTCGGGACTCTTCTGAATCATCGGGGAGATCAGGTTGAAACGGATATAAGCTGAAAGACAAAGACTCATTTTAGATTTCTTCACATTTACAACAAAGTTCACCCGACATTATGATCCACACTGACAGAGAACTAAATGTTTGTGGGTCTGAACAGACGCCATGAACTCTCTCACATCACAGCAGATGTTTTTATAAAGCAGCAATGGTTTGAACTGTCCACCAGGGGGAGCCGTTTAACAGGACCAGGCAGCAGAGAGGCGCCAAAGAAATCAACATGTGCCCCATATGTTTGTTTTTTTAATTCAATGACCGCATTAAAAAACGGCTCCTCCTTCTCCATCACTGAAAAATCCTGATTCTCTGAAAAAGATTTGCTTCAACAGCTGAAGACAAAACGTCTCTGAGAGTCTCATTCTCTGTTTGTGACCTGGTTTCCACGTGACACTGCGTTTCAACCGGGCACCTGATCGTTCGTAGGGTCATGCTAACCCTAACCCTAACCCTGGGGAAAAAATGAAATCCCAAAAGTTTTGGAAAGTAGTTTCAACAACACTAATCAGGAGTGTGATTATTCTGGCGTTACGGTTCGGGGCTGCTTCGCTGCCCGAGAGGGAAAATCAGGAACAGACCCTCTAAAAGCTCAACCGGAGACGGGAGACAACAGGACAACGATCCACAGCAGGACGGCTTCAGCAGAAGGGAACACGGCTTCTGGAGGGGCCCAGCAGAGTCCTGAACCCAACCCCGCTGAGACGCTGTGGCATCACCAGAGCTGCCGACTCTCACGCACTGAACGTGACACACGACTGACACTTTTCACACGCCCTCACGCCATATATCTTTTTTTTTTCACGCACTGGGAAAACTAATGTAGCCTAACTGACAGCGTCGACTCGGCGCGGACCCGCTCTCGCACAGTGAGTGGCCGCCCCCACTGTGCTGACAGTCTGGCTCCGCCCCCTGCTATCTAACCTTGACAACACTGTACGTTAGTGGTCACGCACCGTGGGGCTGACGTGACGCCCGGACTCACCTTTCGGGATCTTGAACTTGTTGTCCTTCTTGTACCACAGACAGCCGCGCTCGTGGCTGACGATCCTGACAGGAAACTCTGAGTCCGGACGGTCGCAGGTCTTCAGGGCGAAATCACTCGCTGCAGCAGGACGAAGAAACACGAGATCATGATGAACAGCTGTTAGTTAATTACGGCGTTAATGAAGGAAAATGTTGTGTTTACTGACCGATGAATTTGTTCTCAGCGGGAAGATGCAGCTCAGGGTCGAGGTCGAAGTCTCCCGCCCAGCGCTGACCCCACTCCTCTGAGATGTCTGATGAGACAAAGCAAACACACCCAAGTTTAACAGAATTGCAGAATTTTCTTTTACTGCTGGTTAAAAACCCCCACGAGGAGTTTCGAGCAGGAAGGAAGCTGCAGCTTTAACAGGGACGACGTTCCCTCCCTGAACATGTCGTCAGTTATTGTGATAAAAGAAAAGCATCATTAAATATAAAAGTTCGTGCCAACTGACAAAGAATATCGACATTTATTTACACGCTTAATAAATGGAATAAACAGAATACAGAAAGACAGCAGAGGGAAAATAAAACTGTAAGCGAGGGGCTCTGGTCTCTGGTGCAGGTCTAGGCAGAATCTCTTTACTCTAAAAGCAATTTCTCCAAAGGTTCCTAATTCCCAGGTAAAGTTCCATGTGTTAATGGAAACAAGGATCCAAACTGTAATATTGTTCAGGGGTTGTTTTCTTTCTGGATCAGATGTTGACATTCTATGAACCTTTTTCTTGTGTCCGCTGGTCGGGTCTCGCCTCAGTGTCTCATATGGACCCTGTCCTGGTAGTCCACTGTGTTTGGGACCACCGAGCGTCTTCCTTTATCAGCAGGTGGGACGGTGAGGTTAGAAGAAGGCGCCTTCAGCCTGAGCTCTTCTGTTTTATCACCTTATGGCCGACTCTGTTGCCGTGATGAGGTCCACTAACGGAAGCTGCTGTGGTGTGAAACTTTAATCCTTTGTTCAGAACGTCTTGCTGGGCCCAACCCCACCGGGCCAGTGGGTTTAAAAACTAACTGGCCCCAAGACAATTTTTACATCACCACCACCACCACCGAGTGTGTGGCTGAACCTAAGTTATTGCTTATATGCATGTCGACCGGTTAACCCTACAGCTGCTAGCAGACAGGGTTAACCTGTGTTACTGTGTATTACCACCACCACTCCACTAGATGGCGCTGTCGCAACAGAACTAGGGTCCTAGAACTGCGGTCCCAGGAACACGGGGGTCCTGAAACTGCAGCCTCCGGTGCTGCAGCTTCATACTGTTGCATTGGCTTCACGTTTCAGACCCAAAGTTTCCCGCTTGAATGGAACCGGACTTCTTTCTGCAGCCGATGGAGTCGCCCCCTGCTGGCTGTTAGAGCTGTTGAGATTAGAGAAATAAGATTTGCCAACAACTCGTCACGTCACTACAACTCTGGATCGGACAACGGTGGCGCCAAGAGCTGCAAAACAACTGCAGGATGTTGAGTTTCTAACGCGATTTTTTAAAAATTTTGCACGAGCCTGATCGGGCCGGTGAGCTGCTAGTTCAACAGTCACTTTTCACTGTTATCTGTTTAATGTGTTGTGGTGTTGGTCCTCCTTTCTCCTCCTCTTGAAAATTCTTCTGTTGTCTTGGTTTTGCCGGCTCGTGACAGCAGGTTTTGGAACTTCTGGGTCTGTCTATTTTTGCTCTCTTGGTGTATTTTTTTTTTTGAGGGTTGAGACTTGGTTTTAGGGTTCAGGTTAGAATTAGGTTAAGGTTGGTGTTACGGGCTTGGGAATGCATTATGTCAGAGCGCGAGTGCGTCCTACCCTCCACGTTGTAGCTGGTGCCGAACCATTTCTCTCTGAGCGAACAGTGGCCTTCGTTCTCCGGCGACAGCAGCAGCAGGTTCGCTCTGTCGGGGGTCAGCAGGGACAGAGCAGCGCTGATCACCTGAAAACACACATTTTAAACTTAAAATAAATAACCACAGGAATGCAGGCTGATTCTGGATCAGGTCTGGGACTCGCGGTCCTGGTTACCTGCGGGTCGTACTCGAACATGAGCTGGTCTCCGGTCAGGAAGTCCTCTTTGGGAAACAGCTGCATGTTCTCACAGATGTTCTCCACAAACTCGATGGGATCCGTCTGTCCGAGCAGACGCGACACGTTTCATGCCGTCATTATTATTAATCTCGTCTTTACACGTGAATTAAAACACGTTAGAGAATAAACAGCAGAGTTTTTCTGTCTTCATCAAAGCTCCAACAAGAGTCAGTTACTCTTTATTTCATCCACTTTGATTTAATTATCATAAGGAATAAATTTACATCTTAATACATTTTCTAACTTACAGAATATCCAGCAGGAAGAAAGCAGCTGTGATTATTAGGGATGATTGACAGGCTACAGCCTGTGAATCTGCACACAGCGACACGTGATTGTTAATCAGCTGCTGACAGAACAGTGTGTGTTGTAACACATTCGGGGGTTTTGGCAGTGTGAGCTGCGGTACCTGCTCCTGATAGTGGAACTCGTTGGCTTCGATCTTCTGAATTTCCTCATAGATCCTGAAAAAGAAGGACGTTTGCTGAAATTTTAATCTGTATAGAACAAATATCTGCATGTTTACTTTACACCTGATGTGTTTCCTGTTGGCTTTCTGGGGTCACCCGACTAAAAGAGAGACATTTTCCCGGTGGCGTCCCCAGTGGACGGATGAGGGTAAAAAACTAATTACAAACTTTAGCTCCAAAGTAACTTTATGTTCACTGCATCTCGACTTGCTTTTGGCAGCTTTGACGTCCATGAGACTTTACACGTAGGACAGAGACGAAGCTTCGTAAAGTTCATCAGGATCACTTCTGTATTTTTACTTATTTTGCTGCAGGACATGCAGGGAAACAAGGCGGGAAAGGTTCGTCGTGCACGTAGAGGAGCTGCTAGCAAGACTTTATCTCCTAACGTTACTCAAACACAACAAACTCCTCTGACTCTCGTTTCCGCCGGCGTCTTCCTGCGACGACTCTCACGAGATTTCTGAATATATATTGAAAAAAATATATTGTGATCATTATTGTTTTATTGTTACTCTGAGCTCCGAGCGTCGTCACCACAAACGTCACTGATTAGCTGTTACTGTTCTGTAATGTGTTGAACAACAAATTAATCTGCATCTAATCCATCCATCTATATTTTTTAGCTAATGAGACTTTGGGAGGCTGACGGCAGGAAGTAGGCGTCGGCTGAAAGGGTTAAATGAGTTCGTATCGTCGAAACGCTGCAGAGCAGCGGGACGAACGTTTCTGAACCAGAACATGTGAGTTTACGTGGAGCCTGACCTCTGCTGGGGGCCCAGAGTCTGGAGCATCTTCAGGTACTGGAACACGATATGGACCACCTGCACACAGAAAGACAATGATGCATTATGGGACACTGAAGCGTTAACAGGGCCCCCCCTGATAATAAAGACCTTTTTAATACCACCTAGGAGGATATTTAATGCCCCCTTCACTGCCGTATAACGGAAATCTGTTTTTACAAAGGTACCTGAATTTAATGAAATGTTTTACAGTAGGACGTCACTTTGTGTTGGAAAGTGGTGAAACATGAGGGTTCAGATTAGGGGTGTGGCTTAGCTCACACGCACGATTCCTAATACTTCACGAGAACAAAACAAGATATTTTAACACTGTCATGATGAAATATTCAATGCTGATACAAATGGGGGGGTCTGGGGGTCCCCAAGAAAATTATGAGCATTAAACACTTAATTTCCTGCATTCTGGACACATTTTCTGCACCAATTTATGGTGGAAATGTTTTTATTTACATAAAGTGAAACATAAAATTCCCTGTTGAATAAGCCTAATTATATGAGGCCGAATGTAGCAGAAGTATGGAGGACCAGCTCTATCATATTTAAAAATAAATACAGAAATAAATAAATGCTCAATAAATATTATAGAGATATATACATTTATGTCTCACTGTATAATTTAATTTCTACCTACATTTATTTGTTTATTGTATTTTTTGGGGCAATTAATTGTATGCTTATTTATTTATTGAGCGTTTATTTATTTCTGTATTTATTTTTAAATATGATAGAGCTGGTCCTCCATACAGAAGAGCATTTAGTCGCTATGATTAAAATTGTGAATTTTGCATAATAATGTGTTAGATTTAGTTCCACTACCGGAAACACCGCTCATCCCGTGCGCTCTCCGCCTGGACCCCCGCCCGGCTACACTATTCCCGGATTCTGCTCTGGACCTGCTCGGATCAGACTCTCTGCTATATGGTCCCCCCTGCAGCTACCGACCCGGTTCGGCACGCATCGATTGTCATTCTGCTGGCTTTTCACCTGCTCAATAGCCGATCCTTGGAGCTTTGATTATTCGCTCTTACATTTTCATTTACTCATTTAGCTGACGCTTTTATCCAAAGGGTCGCACGCCTCTGATCGAACCCTGGTCCCTCACACCAAAGGCATGTGTCTTATCACGTGTTCTGACCTGGTAGAAGTTCTGGTAGCCCTGGTCGGTGAGGGTGATGGAGATGGAGAAGATGGAGTAGGTGGTGTTCTGGTCGAAACCCGTCTCACTGTTCCCTCCAAACAGAGCCAGAGCCCAGCACCTAAGAGGCGAGCACACATACGGAGTATGTACCATGAGCATGTAGCATGAGCGTGTACCATGAGCATGTAGCATGAGCGTGTACCATGAGCATGTACCACGAGCATGTACCACAAGCATGTAACATGAGCATGTAGCATGAGCATGTACCACGAGCATGTAACATGAGCATGTAGCATGAGCATGTACCACGAGCATGTAACATGAGCATGTAGCATGAGCATGTACCGTGAGCATGTAGCATGAGCGTGTACCATGAGCATGTACCACGAGCATGTACCACAAGCATGTAACATGAGCATGTAGCATGAGCATGTACCACGAGCATGTAACATGAGCATGTAGCATGAGCATGTAGCATGAGCGTGTACCATGAGCATGTACCACGAGCATGTACCACAAGCATGTAACATGAGCATGTAGCATGAGCATGTACCACGAGCATGTAGCATGAGCGTGTACCATGAGCATGTAGCATGAGCGTGTACCATGAGCATGTACCACGAGCATGTACCACAAGCATGTAACATGAGCATGTAGCATGAGCATGTACCACGAGCATGTAACATGAGCATGTAGCATGAGCATGTACCACGAGCATGTAACATGAGCATGTAGCATGAGCATGTACCGTGAGCATGTAGCATGAGCGTGTACCATGAGCATGTACCACGAGCATGTACCACAAGCATGTAACATGAGCATGTACCACGAGCATGTACCACAAGCATGTAACATGAGCATGTAGCATGAGCATGTACCACGAGCATGTAACATGAGCATGTAGCATGAGCATGTACCACGAGCATGTAACATGAGCATGTAGCATGAGCATGTACCGTGAGCATGTAACATGAGCATGTAGCATGAGCATGTACCACAAGCATGTACCACAAGCATGTAGCATGAGTATGTAGCATGAGCATGTACCACGAGCATGTAACATGAGCATGTAGCATGAGCATGTAGCATGAGCATGTACCACGAGCATGTAACATGAGCATGTAGCATGAGCATGTACCGTGAGCATGTAACATGAGCATGTAGCATGAGCATGTACCGTGAGCATGTAACATGAGCATGTAGCATGAGCATGTACCACAAGCATGTACCACAAGCATGTACCACAAGCATGTAGCATGAGTATGTACCACGAGCATGTAACATGAGCATGTAGCATGAGCATGTACCGTGAGCATGTAACATGAGCATGTAGCATGAGCATGTAGCATGAGCATGTACCGTGAGCATGTAGCATGAGCATGTAACATGAGCATGTAGCATGAGCATGTACCGTGAGCATGTAGCATGAGCATGTAACATGAGCATGTAGCATGAGCATGTACCGTGAGCATGTAACATGAGCATGTAGCATGAGCATGTACCACAAGCATGTACCACAAGCATGTACCACAAGCATGTAGCGTGAGTATGTACCACGAGCATGTAACATGAGCATGTAGCATGAGCATGTACCGTGAGCATGTACCATGAGCATGTACCAAGAGCATGTAGCATGAGCATGTACCAAGAGCATGTAGCATGAGCATGTACCACGAGCATGTAGCATGAGCATGTACCACGAGCATGTACCAAGAGCATGTACCACGAGCATGTAACATGAGCATGTACCACGAGCATGTACCACGAGCATGTACCACGAGCATGTACCACGAGCATGTAGCATGAGCATGTAGAATAAGCAGCCGGCTTATTTAATATTTAAATAGTTTATTATGTTCTGTTTTAATATTTTAATATTTATATGTAGCATGAGCATGTACCATGAGCATGTACCAAGAGCATGTAGCATGAGCATGTACCACGAGCATGTAGCATGAGCATGTACCACGAGCATGTACCACGAGCATGTAGCATGAGCATGTACCACGAGCATGTAGCATGAGCATGTACCACGAGCATGTAGCATGAGCATGTACCACGAGCATGTAGCATGAGCATGTACCACGAGCATGTACCAAGAGCATGTAGCATGAGCATGTACCACGAGCATGTACCAAGAGCATGTAGCATGAGCATGTAGCATGAGCATGTACCAAGAGCATGTAGCATGAGCATGTACCACGAGCATGTACCACGAGCATGTAACATGAGCATGTACCACGAGCATGTACCACGAGCATGTACCACGAGCATGTACCAAGAGCATGTAGCACGAGCATGTACCACGAGCATGTACCACGAGCATGTACCACGAGCATGTACCAAGAGCATGTACCACGAGCATGTACCAAGAGCATGTACCATGAGCATGTAGCATGAGCATGTACCATGAGCATGTAGCATGAGCAGCCGGCTTATTTAATATTTAAATAGTTTATTATGTTCTGTTTTAATATTAACTCACCTCTTCCTGAGCTGAGACAGGATGCTGCCGGCTCCTTCGTGTCCGATCAGCCAGGAGATGTAATGAAGAGGCTTCACTCTGACAGAATTAAAGTTTAACGAACAGATTATTTTTGACATTTTTAAGGCTGCACCTGGACCTTTTAATACCTTTTTTTTAATACCTTTTCATTGTTGGTGGGTTTTAAATTCGAGCTGGACTCACCTGTAGTGTTTCCCCTGCGGCGGTACGGCCCAGCTGATGGTCAAAGCGTGAACCTTCCTCACAGGAACCACTGCAACACATCTTTATGTATTAGTGCGTGTGCAGCGATCAAAAAAATCAGTACTGCATAATGATTCCTATGACTCATATATCTCTCAAATTAATTAAACAATTTTCATGTGATATAGGAAATGTGATAATATCAAGTTAATTTAGGAAAACACTTTATTGATCAGATCACGAATCAGACCAGATTAAGTATTTACAAAAAAATACCACAGCATTAAACAATGTGAGGAGCGACTACTGCTGAATAATAATATATCTGA
>JALXJV020000010.1:34299127-34387929 GCA_024633595.2 Lepomis macrochirus | reverse complement strand
CCTCTGTAGAGTTTGTTGAAGGCTGGCGTGTCAAACGGCTGCTGGAGGTAAGAGAAGTCAACCTGAGGTTCATGGCTGGAAACAAAAACATAAAAAAGGTTTTGATCTATTTCATCTTTTATTTGGAGTTAATACTTCATCTGGATCCTGACTGATGAATCAGCCCGCCGATACGATAAGACATGACTGCAGATATCTGTGTTTATAACAGTCGATAAATGACAATTAAGAAAGAAACAGAGAGACGAAAGATAGATCCTTCCATCATGTTATGAATGTTGTTGAATATTTTGTCCACCAGAGGGCGCTCTGCAACTTTCCTGTTTCCAACACAAGCTGGTTGTTTGCTGCAAATCCACCACAAAACCCAGCAGGTGTTCAAAGTACTGTTTGTGACAATAAAATATTATTTTTCTAAACTGCTTTATGTCGTGAAATCTAACAAAGACAACACAACACATAAATTAGAAATGATCTTTGTTTATCTTCGGATTTTAAAATCCTCTTTGTTGTTTCCTATTTCTAGTAGCTCTTATTTCTTATGTCACCATTTTAGCTCAACTTCATTCTCCACTTTATTATAATGAGCGCTCACTAACTGATTCTGCTCCCTTTCCCTTCGGTTCAGTTTTCCCTACACTCGCACATCGACACCTCTGCTGCAAACACAAGTCGCTGAAAAGATGAAGAACTCGCCATCTGGATTTAGTCAATCGAAATGACCGAAACCAACGTGGCAGCAGGTCAATTCTACGTGCAGGAAACACTGTAAATTTGCAGGAAGAGGATCACGGCCACATGTGAATTTATTTTTGAGTTCTGAGTTTAAAGTCAGAATTCTGTGAAAAAAAGCAGGAACTTTGAATTTAAAGTCAGAAAAAAAGAATATTGGCCGATACATCGGTCTAGATCCAGAAACGCAGTGAGCGAGCAGATGTGTGTTTGTGTCGGTTTGTGTTCTTACTTGTTGGGAACGTTGATGAAGATCTCTCTCACCCACTGCTCCAGAGTGTCCAGAGTCTCTAAACAACAACAACAAAACAGTCAGCACATCTCTTTACAGGTTTACATCAGCGGCCTCCTGCTCACATGCTAAAGTTAGCGATGGCGTAAAAGTGTCCAACGGGGTGTGTCGGTGCACAGTGACATCACCCAGGGTTTGTACTAGGGCTGAACAATTAATCGAAATGTTATCGAAATATGGCTTACTGCAGGTTTCAAATCGCAAGAGACGTGATATTTGTTAAAGACAAAATGTGAGTCAAAATACCATTTTAAATTAAATGTTGTGCTGCAGATTCGTCCTGGACATTTTCTACAGGCTTTGGTTTGGTACAGATCCTGGCAGAATTCACTCTGTAATTCATTTTAATGTATTTGTCAAGTCAAAATTATTACAGTTACATATTTTTATAAAAATTGTTCAGCCCTATTTTTATCCAACCGCAGCCGGCACTGAAACGCCTCCTGTTAATGTTAACATTAGAAGAAGTATTGCTGTGCATTGATTACATTTTTTAATTACGCGCAAAATTGAATAATGAATTCTAAAGTGGTGTTTTGCCCATTTTTGATTTAAATGTCCTGCTATATACACAAAAATGCAATAACACTTTAAACAAATAAGCTGCTTTTCCCAGCAGTGTTCTCTTCACACAGCAGCAATAAAATATTTCTTGTAAATCTCAACTTAAACATCAATGTAATCAAATCAAATATTAAACCAAAGCTGTTTGCCACTGCCAGGGAATTACCTGCCGAAGCCTCTCTCCGACATCCCCCCCCCCCTCTCCTGTGACCCGTGGTTTGACTGTAGGCCTGTGAGTATTCAGAGCCAGCGAGCAACGGACTTTCAAAATGATCATTTTTTAAAAACTGCGTTACCGTGCGATAAAAAAAATTGTAATTATCGCGATAATAACGCGTCAACGTGCCCAGCCCTAGTAAGAAGTTTTGTCCAAAGTGATACTTCCATTCAACTTTGGTAGGACTAAACACTCAAAGTCATCAAGAGTTTGGACGGACGTAAACAATCTGAGTGATTTAAGCTTGTCAACAGCCAAACCTTTCATTTCTGTTTTAATCTGGGCCCTTCCACATGTGTTGGTGTTGAAATTAAACTAGCTGTTACAAAACGTTTTGAATCTGTGCAGTAGATGCTTCAGCCTTCAGCTGGACTGACGTATTCCTTCGGGGCGATTGCGCCCGTCAAACAAAAAAGCGCTTGACAGGTTCAGACTGTTACACCAGGTGTCTGACATCATCATGTTAAGGATCGCTGGCGGCGACCCCCTTTGTTTTTAACAAGAAACTGAAGTCTCGCTCTGAAATCTCATGAGAGGCGAGTTGTCGCAGGAAGACGCCGGTGAAAGCGAAGGGAGGGCAGTTTGTTGTGCAGGTAGAGGAGCAAGACTTTATTTCCTGACGTTACTCCAACGCAACAAACTCCTCTCGAACTCTGACTCACGTAGCTAAAACTCATTTTGACCCCAAAATACAGGAAAAAAGGGCCAAAGTTTAAAAACACAGACATTATAATCTATAAGATGTACGAACTGGGCCACCGTGCAGAGGACGGAGCGAAACGTTTCACCCTCAGCGGCTGTAAGGATTTAATTGTTTTCATGCATCCAACACGTTAACTTTCCTAACGAGCCTTCGAACCTTCAAAAACAAGCTGCAGGAGAAGCCAAATCTTCAAAGCCTCCCTGAGGTGAGTTTGTTATCTCTGATGAGTTTGTACCTCTGGACTGAACGGCGAGCGTCATGTAGTGAGCGGAGTAATATCTCCTCCAGAAGTCTCTGAGCCGCTGGTAGGTGTTGATCTGTTTCTCTCTGGGCTCGTGCTTTAATGTCTGAGCGTTACCTGACAGGAAAAGGTGATCAATATAATGACATGTGACATCAAACCACAAAGACATCACTCAGTTTCAGGTCCATTAACTTGGAAATTTATCCCCATTTCATTACTGGAAAAGTAGAAATAGACAATAACATTTATGCGTCACAAAAGCTTCTTTTGTTCTTCTTCTACATTGAAACAACAGAAAATGTCTCAGGGATTTAGTGCAGGAGATGTGTGTTGTTCTTACCCCAGCAGAATTTGCTCATAGGGTGTCCTGGTTTAGCCAGACTCCCAAACAGCATCTCCTTTCGATGCGAGTCGGACGGCCTCGCTAACTGGTACTCTGAACGGGAATAAAGAGCCGTGCAGGAAGACAGAAAGAAAACACATTAAAATAAAGCGTGACTCTACAAGAGAAGTCTGGCAGTTGTGTTCATTTTGTCAGGCAGATGTCCAATTTAGTTTTTGTCATTTAGTCCACTGTGTACTAGTTTTTTTAGTCACGTTTTAGTTGTTTTAGTTGACTAACAGTTTTTTAGTCTATCATCATTTAGTCTGTTCTAACTCATTAAAATAGTTTGATGAGCATTTTGTTCGATCTGCTCGAACCAAAATAGAGACATGATTCGAATGTTAGCTTTGTTAACGTACCTCAGTTCCCAGGCGGTTAGCCGTGATATGTTGCTACAAGTTGGTAATGTTTTTAAAACACACTCAAAACAAAATGTACCGTCCGGAGAAATGAACAGCCGACTAATTATGGGACCATAGTTTACTAAATGAACATCATGCTGTGTTGAAGAAGACTTGAAACTAGCGACTGAGACCATAAACTCATCAGGAAAGTGTTTACTGGGGTAAGAAATCAGCTGAGAAGGAGAAACATTTTCTTTCTGCAGCCGGTGGAGTCGCCCCCTGCTGGCTGTCGGAGAAGATGCAGGTTCAAGGCTTCACTTTTCCTGCTTGAGCTCAACTCACCGCTGTCGACGGCCTCCACCTCTCTGTCGATGGCGTCTTCGATCATCAGAGGACAGATGAAGAACTGAGCCCACCTGCGACACAAACACACACAGTTTCAACGGCGTGTGAGCTCTTTCCTGTTTTTATCTTCAAAGATCGTGTGAAAATGGAGACCTAGAAGGTCTGAAAACGGGACAACATTTTCACAAACTAGTGCCGAGGTTACCAGTCGAATAACCGATTAATTTGTTTATGTCATGTGACACAAAAACGCAGATCGTTCTCTGCTTCCAGCTTCTCGAATGTGATGTTTTGCTCTCTTTGTCTCTTCTTTTCTGTCATCCGAACATCTTTGTGTAGAATTGACTCACTAAGACGTCACCTTGAACATGTGAGGGACGTTTTTCACTGACGTGTTATCGACCCAACGACAAACTAAAGTCATCGAGTGATGAGTAAAATCTAAATTTGTTGCAACCCTACAGTAAAAATAACTCCACTCTGTGCTGGTGCAAAGAAACAAACACATTAGCCTCAAATGTTTTTCTGCAGACGGAACATTTGACTCTTTAAACAACAGCGTGGCTGCAGAGAGTGGCATCAGCTGGCCTGTTGGAGAACGCCTCAGCGCTCGTGGCGATCGTTAATGAACCGGTTGACCTCCCGACAGAGAGCCATCTGGCCCGCAAAGAGCTGCCATCAACAGAAACACAGGACGCTGGCCTTCGTGATGCGGGGGCGCCCAAAAACTCATGTTCTGACAGGAAACATTGCGGTTTACTGTCAGTCAGTCTAAGGACCTCTTTCTGTCTTTGTACTGTAAACATCTGAAAATTAAAATTAACCTGCACAAAAACAAGAAAACAAGAAAACAAGATAACCACGGTTCAGTTTCCCAGCAGGGCTGAAAGACATTCAAAAAAATATCTAATTGCAAACATTTTCACTGAAGTTGCGGATATGATTTCCAATATTCAATGGAATAATTAATAATGATTCATTGCTGGGATCAACACCAAACAAAGGTCATATTATGATTTTCAGGTTTTTTCAGGTTCATAATTTTATTTACGTGTTGATGATTTTCTGTGATTAACTGCATTGTTATGCGCAAAGTTGAATAATGAATTCCAGTGTTTTCAGCACTTTTAATTTAAATGTACTGCTGTACACACAAAAGTGCAATAACATGTGGTTTGTAAGCACTTTAAATAATGTGTTTTTCCCAATGTGTTACACAGCAGCAATAAAATATTTCTTGTAAATCTCAAATTAAACATTAATGTAATCAAATCAAATATTAAACCAAAGCTGTTTGCCGCTGCCAGGGAATCAGCTTTTATCTAGCTGGTTAAAACAAGTTACCATCAGAGTTTTCTTGTTTGTTTTTTTCAGGTATCAGCAGAAACTTTTTTTTTTTTTTAAATCAGGGAGATAACGATAAAACGATTGGAAAATCTCGTTTTATCACATTGCGATATCACAAATGCAATTAATCGTTCAGCCCTAATTCTAACCAGCGAGCAACAGACTCTCAAAATAATGATTAAAAAAAAACTGCATTAACATGCGATAAAATAATTGTCAGCGTTAATTAATGCATTAACGAGATAATAACGCGCCCAGCCCTAAATAAGAAATATTAATATCAATCTTTTTAGTTTAGCATGTTCCTAAAGTTTCTTTTAAAAGTCTGACACATCCTCAGCTCCTCTGGGACCTTTTACATTATAAGCTGCCTCTTCATATTTCTTTACCATCAGGGTTACTAGAAAGGCAGTGACCAGAGAATATGATGTGCAGGCCAGGACTAATTTAAATTTAATTTATAAGTTTCACCTTTAAGAAATATTGCGGCAGTTATAGGAGTGTAGGAGAAAAATCGATGCAGCATAGCATCGCGATATTTTGCTGTGGCAGTCAATACACAGACGCCAAGTATTGATCTGTTATTATATAAATTGTCCATGAGAATTTCACTTTTGCTCTTTCAGTCCACTAGAAAAATAGTCTCTCTTTGGGGATAAAATTTAAAGTTGGAAAAAAGTAATAAACTCCATCACATAATCCGCGATATGTTTAAACTCGCCAAAATATTGTATCGTGATAATATCGTATCGTGGGGCCTCTGGTGGTTCCCGCTCATAGTCAGTAAGCCACTGCGATTTCGATTAACTGTTCAGCCCGAACGCCCTGCGTCTCCCTGGTGACAGGCGGGACGTTCACAGAGTTCTCCTCACCGGTCGAACGCCTCTCTGAAAAACTTCCTCTGCACGTCGAACTGGAAGATGGTTCTCTCACAGTCGGTGGAGGCGTTGTCGCTTCCGCCGTGCTTCTTCAGGAAGGCGTCGAAGCCGTTCTCCGCTGGGTATTTCTCACTGCCCATGAAAACCACTGAACATCAGGGAAGCAACAAAAAAAAGCGATTAATATCTGGAAACACACAAAACAGGAAAACACCAGCAGACCGGGTTGTGTTCTGATCTGGATCAGATCAGGATAACTAAGCTCTTTCTGAACCTCGTTTCTCTGCTGACTCACTTTTTATCTGCAAAGAACATTAAAGAAAACTTTCAGGTAGGACTGACAAATACATAACATTAACATGAATTCATTAGGGGCTGAAATGAAACTTCTGGCTTCTGGTTTCTGAACCGCCCAAAGACTGATGGTGGTGGACTGTGTGTTTCTTTAATTCAACAGACAAACAGAGGTGCCGGCTTTTCTGCAAATAACATTCATAATTTAAAACTTTTTCTCTGTATTAAAACACACTGTGTGTATATTTGAGCTTCAACACAAATGTCGAAAGCTTTTCCTTCCTCATCTGGAAAGCAGATCTGTCAATGTGATGAGAAAGGTGTTTAAAGAAGGCAGAGAGTCAGACAGCTGTAATTAATAAGAATCTCATGAGGCCATTTAGCTTCTCCTCAGACTCGGCTCTCTGCTGTTGGACTCACTGTGTTCCAGGAAGTGGGCGAGGCCGGGCAGGTCTTCTGGGTCACTGAAGCTCCCCACACTGATGCACAGAGCAGCTGCCGCCTGGAAACACACAAAGAAAGTTTCAGATCTGATCAGATCCACTCACTCAGCTCAAGAGCCCAAATGCTTCAGATGCTGAGAATACTGAGATCAAGATTATTCACACAGAAAGCTTCATGCATTTACTGAACTTTAAAAATCCAATGCTTCATTTATAAAAATTATTTTACACCGATCAGCCATAACATTATGACCACCGGCTGGTCTCCGTTTTCATCGCCAAAACAGCCGTGATCCATCGAGGACTAGACTCCACGGTGTCTGCTCTGTGTTCTGACACCTTTTCTATCAGAACCAGCATCAACTTCTTCAGCAGTTTGACCTGCTGTAGCTCGTCTCTTGGATCGGATCCACGCGGGCCAGCCTTCCCTAACCCAACGTGCATCAGTGAGCCTCGGCCGTCCATGACCCTGCTGCTGTTTCAGCACTTGTTCCTTCCTTTGACCGCTTCTGATGGGTACTGAGCCCTGCAGAGCGGTCCGGAGATGCTCCGACCCGACCCGTCGTCTAGCCTTCACAGTTTGGCCCCTGTCAGAGCCGCTCGAATCCTTGCCTGACAGATCCCACCCACAGCGGTCATGATGTTGTATATGCTTCACCTCAAAAATCCTAAATATCCCATAACTTAACAAACAGTAATCCAACATTAGTAACTTTAACTGTATCTGAGAAGGCAAGAGGACGACCGCTCGGCGTGTGAGTGAGGGCGTAACAGGTGAACTACTGAGCGGATGAGCGGCCTGTACTGCGAAGCGAGGTGACTGGCTTATCCAGGTAACTTCTGGTGTAACTTCCTGATTAACCTGTACTACGAAAGGCGGACAGGTGTTACCCAAAGTCTGTTGCCATGGCAGTTTACGCTGCATGTCTAAACTGCTCCGAGCAGGTTTTATTCGTGGTTAACTCGAGGTCACCCTGTATACGTGGACTACACACCACATCTGTACTCAGTGTTAATGAGGACAAGCTGGATATGAATACACACCACTTCATCCTGATTTGTTCCTCTGCGGTTGCAGATAGAATTCATTTATTCTCCACACAAAAACATTAGACTACGTTCAGACAGCGAGCTCTGCAGCCTCTGTGATTTTAGTAAGGAATATGGAGATTTACTCCGGCGGTGAGCGAAAGAGGCGTTTGTCCTGACATTTGTTTGCAGCTATTAAAGCTTCAACTCTTCTGGGAAGGCTGTTCACAAGGTTTAGGAGCGTGTTCATGGGAATTTTTGACCATTCTTCTAGAAGCTCGATTGTGAGGTCAGGGACAGATGTTGGACGAGAAGACCTGGCTCGCAGTCTGTGCTGTGTACAGCTCTCCCACTTTTGTTCTCTTCACTCTTTATTATTATTATTATATATACCTCTGTTTTTTGGTTCGTCCTAGAAACTTGGTTCCAGCTTCAAATTGTGCATCTTCTTCGTGGGAGGGGTGCTATTACCTTTGTGCCAGATATATGTTATGGTTGATTTTATATGAATATTTTTATGATCAAAAAATGAATGGGTTCCTATGGGAGCAAAGTACTTCAACTTCACAACTTTAAGAGCTTAGTGCTCCGGCATATGTGCAGCTAGAGACTCAGTTAAAGCTGTAAATTGTAGAAAACATGTTGATCTTTTAAAGTTGCATTTGGTGTTTGCTAAAAAAATGTTTAGTTTAGGAGCTATGCCCTTCCAAAGTGAAGGTTTAAACAGCTTTTAGCAGACGTTAGAGTGTGTCATGTGACCATGTTAGAGGGGAGAGAGGAGGATTTTTCAGACCAGAATTTTTTTTTTTAAACTGCTGCTACTCGTGCATATTTATCTCTACAAGCACAAAAAGGCACCAAAATGATGCCACATGCCTTTTCTCCCTCAAAATGTCAAAATCCTGCTCAGTAGTTTTTTATCTCTGAAGCTTAATTGATTGGAAAGTCTCAGTCCTGTCTCATTGACTCCCTGTTGTAGCTGCAGGCTGAGGTCCCCCCCCCTGTCACTAATTCTTTAACTTGCTGTATCTTCCTCCCTGTTTGGAGTTTGGACACAAGAAGTACATTTTTGTGCTCAGCTACTCAAACCCTAACTAAAAAGTGCAAAATGTTAGCTGTAAAGCTTTTAGTATTAAGCAAACACACTTTTGTATCAACAACACATCAATTAGTTTCATGACACCCAGGCTGGCTGGTGGTGCAGTTAGTTAGTGATCAGTCTGTGGAGCTGGGCGTTCACTCCAATTTTGGGTTCGAATCCTGCAATATGGTGACCACACACATACCGACAGTGAGCGGTAGCGATGGCGAAAAAAAGCTCACAGCTCTCCCATGCATTTTCTTAAGGAAATGCACATTCTAGTGTTGGAACCTAACACTTCCTGTCACAGGAACAAAGTCAGCCATTTCAAAATATCAGTATTTCGCACATTCCTTCATAATAAAGCCAGCAGACTCAGAGCACCTTTTGTTCCACTACAATCGAATCGCAATATGACTTTTCCTCCACATGGTGCAGCCCTCGTGGCAACCTGTCACAGTACCACACCTGAATTCACTGAGCTCCTGAGAGCGACCCACTCGTTCACAAAGGTGCTTGATTTAATTCCCCTGTGGCTCGTGGAAGTGACTGGAACACCTGAACCTTTCGGTATATTAAAGTGAGAGAGCCACAGACAGGAAGTCAGAAAGTACTGCGAGATGAAACCGAAGCCTCGTCAGTCGCAGACTAAACTCACCTGCTGATTTCTTTCTTCACCCACCTGCTTCTCAGAGCTCCCTCTCTTCTTCTTCCCTGCGACGTCCTCGTCCAGCTCGTCAAAGTCGCTGTCCTGCTCTTCCTCTTTGTCTTCCTCCTCGTCCTCCTCAGACCCCTCACCAGAATCCCCTTCTTCCTCCGCAGCCGCTTCCTCCTCTGCCGCCTCCTCCTCCTCCTCCTCCTCTTCCTCCTCCTCGTCCTCTCCGTTTGCGCCGCCTCGCTTCCCGTCCGCCCCGCTGAAGTCGGAGATGAGGAGCGCTCGGAGGCCGTTACTCAGCTCGATGTACCTGCGGAGACCGAGGGTCGATATTCAAGCATTGTCAAGCCAATTTATTTATAAAGCATTTAAAAACGACCAATGTTGAACAACAGGAACGAAACACAGACTCAAAGAATAAAATCAGTTTTAAGATGAGACTTTGGGGGATGACCTGATAATAAAATAGTGTTACTTTCATGCAGTGATAACTGTTTGATCAGCGAGCAGAGCAAAGGATCTGAAAAGGACCTTTAAGAGGTGAACGCATAATTCAGCAGAACAGATGATGACCTGCCACCTGCCCAGATCTGCATCCACCTCTTTTCTCAGCACAAAATGAGCGTTACCGGCCGCGAGGTGCAGGAAAATCTCAGCAGGCGTGCAGAACTCTGCACAACCGGGCGAGACGCCGACTGCAGAAACAGCTGATCGGTCGTGAGTTACAGGTTCGCTACGTCCGAACTTATGGAAAAAGTGTTTCCATCTCCTGTTTAGCTCATTTAAACGGGAGATCTCGTTTTTCGAAAAAAAACACCTCAAGCCAGCGAAATTAAAGATTTTGACATTTCAAAATGTGCATTGAAAACCGCTGATGGAAACACGGCTAATAATCACCACAGAGTGAGAAATAACTTACAGCAACCAAATATGAATTTCACGTTTCTGCGTGTTTAGTTTCTCCCACATTGGGGAAGCGCCTCAGTTTGACAACCTCTGATCCAGAACACAGGAAATTTAAAAAAGGTAATTAACTCTACTGAACCTCGCGTGTTTAAAGACGCCCTCTATTCTAGTAAACAAACAAACATGTTTTCATTTGATGTTTCTATCGAAAGCACTTTTTTAATAATCTAAATCCTGTGAGGTTCAGATCACTTCAGATCAGTCCAAACAAAAAGCACATGGTTCGAGCAAATTCAACAGCTGTTTATCTTTGTATTCACACTAAAAAATCACATCACAACACTCTGACGTCTGACTTCTTCTCTGTCACCTGTATTTCTTCGGGTCACTGGGTGATTTGACGATCTCTGCTTCTCCCTGGTCTTCTGCAGCGACTCCATCTCCGGCAGCCGCCTGGGACTTGACATCCTGTGGCGGCGGCAGAGGTGGCGGTGGCGGCTCACCCTGGTCTGGAGCAGACACCTGTCCTGGCACGCTGCACCCGCTGGCTGACTTGTTGGTCTGAGGCATTTTGACAGAGTCCTCTGGGTGCAGGAGAACAAAGTATTGTAGATCACATCACATCATAAATATTGCACATTTTCTGGATTCCCGAGTGTGAGCCAGGCGTTATCGCTGACGTCAGAGTTGGATCTCACTAACGTGCTTGTGCCTGAATGACAACAGCAATGAAACAGCTATATACCATTGTGAAATGAATATTAGGACAGCTGGTTGGACAAAACAAGCAACTTAAAAACTTCTACTTGGATATATGGAGCTTGTTTTTTCATTGTTGTACCCTCACCTATCTTATAAACCATTGTGGTGGCATTTGTCTTTTATGAGTGACCGTGCAGGGCAATTATTTAAAATAATTATTACATCAATTGATAAAGTAATTAAAAGATTAAAGGAGTAATATCTCACTGGTATCCAACCACTGCAGCTGACAGCACAAACAGGGAAACTGGTTATAAAAAGATCAAGTGAACAACTTTATCAGAGAGTCACCTGATCTGACTAATGCACACTGTTTAAGTATCATATTAGCTTCGGCTACAACTGTGGATTCTGTCCTCCTATCACTTACACTAAATTCACTTTAGTAAGGGGTCTCTTCACAGCCTGTATGGACACGAGCAATGATTACAGCATTTTACTCACATGCCCTTATGTACATTAAAGAGCTAATGTTTGAGGATAGTAATGAAATGACCATTAACTACTAGCCAAGTCCCTGCAGCCAAGTTCCAATATTCAACAACTAACAGATGTAATGTTCAGGCAAACTGATTTTCAAAAGATTAAACTTTACAATTGTAGTTTCTGGATGAAATGTATACCGATTTATAAAATGTCGTCTACTTTCTTATAAAAAACATCTAAATATTTAAATTGCATAAAGTAAACTTTGGCCGAACACAGCCAGAATAAAAATGTGTGATTTTATTGATGTAGTTTGGTTGTACGGTCGTCGCGCCATAGAACTGAATGGAACGTTGGTTCGGAATATTGATGCTATTCGCCAGCGAACAGAACCTGCAGTTAAAATTCAGTCAATTTAACAGTCAGGTGCAACACAGGAAATGCGGGGACGCTAATAGCAAGCTAACTGTCAGAGCTAACTTAAAATATTCACAAACACCTTCACTGCAATTACTGTAACTTTAAAGACAGGTGGTAATTACGTTTGACCATTTAATCGGATGGCAAGTTAGTAAGTTTAGCTACAGTAAGCGGAGTATTAGCTAACGTTAGCGGCCAGTAATCCTGTTGTTGTGGATGACACAACACCTGACTGTTCAACAGCTAGTTTAGCCACACTGACTAAAATACCAGTCGCTCGGTTTGTCCGTTAGCTTATCAGCGGCATCTGAACTCTGAAACAACGACACAGCTGTCTGGTCTGTTGGACTTTGTCGTAAGGAAACGCTCACCTTTGTTTCCGCTAGCTTGATGTTGCTGGAAGTTCGGAGTTTCAGTGCAGCCGCCTAGCTTGAGTCAGAGAGCGGTTGGCCAAAACAAAGCATGTGATTCGCGGAGAGCACGTCAATCACAGACAAACGGGCCGTCCGATTGGTTAGAATCTGTGACGTAGGAGGTCAAGTTTGATTGAACCTGGATTGAACGACACTGCAACAGAGGGGTAAAGTATTACCACATAGTGGTTTATGTGGTGTTTAAACCTGTAACCACAGAAATAATTAGAATAAGTAACGATAGAAAATCATTAAAGCAGGAGAAACACTGACAGAAATATAGATTTTAGTCACAAAAAACTCATTTTAGTATAGTTTATTAGAAACTTGTTTTGAAGCTGCATACAGCTAATGGATGAATCAAGAAACATGTACATTAAGGAAGTTAAAAGTTATATATATATATCTTGGGTAAAGTTAATATGCCTGAATTGAAAGCTGAATTAAAAGCAGTTAGACACCTGTCCCTTTGCTGGCCAGGTGTGGCTGCACGTTTTGACATCTTAAGATATAAAGGACTGGATAGAAACCAGAGGATCTGCAACCTTTGTAATGAGAATCTGTCGAGTATCATCTTTTGTTTCAATCTACGAATGTAAGCCTATGGACTTTCAGGGAAGTTTGAAATATATATGTAACTACGCTATTATCCAAGGCAGTGGTTCTCAAACTGTTTCACGTCAAGGACCCCTAAACTGACACAAATTAGACCACGGACCCCCATTTGATAAGATTTTGTCCCATGATCTTCCGTCTTATAGGACTTTGGCTTTTAGATGTTTTATTCCAAAAAGTGTATGAAATCCATGACCAAAATCAAGTCATATGTCACTGTGGAACTTACGGATGGAAAATTAAAATCACTTTTGGTGGAGACCCCCTGGAACCTCCTCAAGGACCCCTTGGGGTTCCCGGACCCCACTTTAAGAACCACTGATCCAAGGATGTCACTTTGTGTTGAAAAGTGGTGGGGACATTGGGCCTCAGATTAGAGGTGTGAAGAGACACATAGCTCGCGATACGCGACATTAGGTTCACAAGAACAAGGCGGTGTCATCCTGCATATCCCAGTGCTGAGATATATCTCGGGTTGGTTGGTCTGCATTGTCCACACGTAGACTTCATCACTGGCACATTCTTGTTTACAAGGCTATTCTTGGTCTGCTTCCCCCATACCGACAAACCTACATCAAAAAGAAAGGCACAGGAAGATACTGTCTTCGTTCTGAGGACTTATTACTACTGTCTGTCCCACAAGTCCAGACTGAACTCGGAAAAGGGGCGTTTAAGTATGGGGCCCCCTGCGCTTGGAATCAGCAACAAAATGTCCTGAATCTTCAGCAGCCGGTTTCACTGGTTGCTTTTAAAGTACTTTTAAATGACATGGAGGCTGTAGATGTTATGAATGATTACTCGGACGATCATTGTAGTTATTACTTATATATGTGAAATTTTAGATATTTTATGACCTTGTAACTCACTAAGTCCATCGTAATTGTCATATGTTTTACGTTTATGTTATATGTTATGTGTTTTAATGTCTGCAACCTTGTTAATTGTGCTGCTGCCTGACTTGGCCAGGACGCTCTTGGAAAAGAGATTTTTAATCTCTTCTTTCTGGTTAAATGAAGGTGAAATAAACATAAATATGAGCAGGGGTCTGGGGGGCCTTCCACAGGAACCTTTGATCATTAAACACTTCATTTCCTGCATTCTGATGACCGTTTCTGTACAAGTTTATGGAGGAAATGTTTTAATTTATGTAAAAGAAAACACAAAGTTCAGGTAGCTCATTACATTTCAAAATAAATATTATAGAATCTAAGTGAGTGCAGCTGTCAGGCTCATCCTGCTGAGGTGACACACATGCAGGCGTGATTTAGTCTTCACTCCTCTTCTGAATAGAATAAAGTTTATTCCCATTTGCACAGTTAGGCTGCAGTACAGGTAGACTGGAATTCTCATGCGTCCCTCAGAGTCATCTTTAAAAGAAATAAAAAATAATAAATACAAAAGTACATACATAAATTAAAACATAAGGTATGTACATGTGTACTCATACTTGTAAATACTTATTGCATGTTATTTATTGCACATATTAGAGGTGAGTTTGTAGTATTGCATTATTGTGTTTATGGGATCAGCTAGTGGTCAGTAAGGAGTGAGGTATTTCTTCCCCTCCTTCATGTCCAGTGCCACGAGCCTGACACTGGCTGGGAAGAAGCAGGCTTTGTGAATGCTGATGCTCACGGGCCTGCGCTGTCCCAGGATGTAGCCTGAGAAGAAGAAAATTCTTACTGTAGGACTTTTACTTGTAATTGTTGTGTTGGTATTTTCACTCAAGCAAGAGATCTGTATTTTACTAGTTTTACTAGTGGTAGTAGAAAAAGTAGAGCGAGTCTCCCAATTTATTTCAAAATGAAAACTTGTGTTAGAAGAAAAGTATTTTTTAAAATCACACAGAAAAAAAATCAGACCAGATTTATGATTAAAGATTGTGATTTTTATTATACTAAATTGCATCTATAATATACAAACATTCACAATAATTTTGTACAATCACTTTGTGCTTCTCCCCCGTTCAGGAGTGAACTGTAAGACGACAGGTTTACATAAACTCTCTATATAATTTGTCCATGGTATACACAGCATAAAAATAAATTCATACTCAACACCATTCTAATTTCTAAATCTATCATTTACAAATTCACTTAAAAAATAATCATATGAAGACAATGTCAATATTATATTGTATGTTTTTCATCCATCTGGAGACACATGGTGGGGAGTTACACACATGCGCTGTGGTAGCTATATAACAAGATATTTTTTTATTTTCTATCTTTGTAATATTTAATATTAAATATTAAACGCACACACATTTTTTTTTTCTCCCCGTCTTTCCTTTTTCTTGAAGTCCGTCATAAACACACGTTCTGAATCTCAGCATGACAGGACGTTATCAAAACCTCACACTTCCGTGGAAGATACACAAACACAAAAACCCCTTACAACTGAACACGCAGTAAATATCATGATAACCATATGCAACAAGAGAACGAGTCGGATCTAATATCACACACGCACACGCGCGCACGCACGCTCACGTTCATGTAGGAAACACTGCGAAACACAACGGCTACGTGACTACACCTGCTAAAGGGGGGAGGAGAGAACCACGTGCTCCATACTCATCAGCTCTGGTCACGTGTGCGTGAGTACAAACACGCTCAGTATGGCGTTGGATTGCGTCGGCCAGCTGTGAGCCACCATGGAGCAGGGCCGCAGCGCTCAGCGGCGGGCTGGGGGTCGAGTCTCTGGCAGTCTGCGGGAGGGGGGGGTCTGATCTGGGTCTCGGACCTGATCTCTGAACTTTGAGAAGGTTAGTCATTACCTTTGGTGAGTTTAGCAGTCAATAAGTCCACACGTCAAGGTTTGAGAACGTGCAGCAGAGCTTAGTTTAAGGCCTCAGCACGCTTCAGACGTATTGCTCATCAGACGCAGGGCTAGTGATCGATCTGACTAACACACGTCTGCAGGCCGCCTCGTCAGCGAGCTGCTGGTGAACCGTGTTAGGTTGAGTTTTGGGAAGGTGGTGAAACAGGTGCTGAATGTCCTCAGTCACCATCGTCTGTTCTACATGTTAACACGTTTCTCCTAAATAACGGCAGATCTAATCTCACAGCATTACTGGCCAGCGTTTAATATGTGTAGTTATACTGTAGAGAATGAATGCAGCTGAATGACAAACTGTTGTCCACAGCAGAACCCCATATGTTTCATTCATTAATACAACACCACGTTACTGGCTGAGATAACATGAATAATAGATTGTACTCTGCAGGATTAATGGAACTATCCATGATTTTTCTTTGTTTTGTGTATCGTCCATCGATCGCTTTGCTCTCTAAATATCGACCCCTATTGGCCAGACAACTATAAAGTAGTGTTGTAGTACTCGAGACCGGTCTCAAGACCACATATTGGTCTTGTCTCGGACATTGAGGACTCGGGATTTTATTTCAAGACCATAACTTTGGGAATATCAATAAATTGCTTTTGCATTGTCTGATTTGTTAACATCCAAACTTTGATTGGAAGTAAAACACATGGCTTCAAACGCAACCAGTAACCCTGATCAATGACTGCCCCCCCTTACTGTTTGTATGTGGGTGTTTTAATGGGAATGTGGATCTTTCAGATCAATTTGTGAAGTACCTGTACCTTGAAGTACCTTGGTCTTGACTCGGTCTCAGCCCCTAAAAGTCTTGGTCTTGGCTTGGTCGCGGTTTGGGCGGTCTTGACTACAACACTACTATATAGGGCTGCAAATAACAACTACACATATTACTAATTAATCTATCGTTTATTTCTACGCTTATTTAACACATTTTTTTATTCTCTGAAATATCAGAAAATATCTGTCAACTGTGTCTGAAGGTTAAAATCAAGGGCAACTGGACTTCAAGTATCTTAAACCAAGTCCTTTTGCCTTAGATTTTAACCTTCCTTGCACAACTATGACCTGGATCTTCACAGGGGCAGCCCTGACATGCAGAGAGGGATTCACAGGAGCAAAATGAGTAGTGAGAGTAAATGAGGACAGACTGTACTTATTTAGTAATTTAGTAATTTAGTAAATTTAGTAAGGAGTAATTTTGTCTCTTGATGTGAACAAGCAGTACATCCTTACTTGTTCATCCTTCTTCAAAGATGCACATTGTCAGTTTTGGTGGTTTGTAACACAAACCGAGTCCCGTTGTGTCAGCTGACAGCCAGCCAGGTAGAAACAGAGTGAAACAGAGCTGGCTGTCAGAACTACAGTCTGTTAGTGAAGAAATGCCATGACTCTGATATTTGTGACCGTTAGTTATGCAACATATGAGTCCCTTGTATCAATCCTACATGTAAATCTTACTTACCAGTTTATCTTAAGCTTTAATATTTAATTCCTGATTAATTTGGCGACAGGGTTGTCTGTAAATCCACGTTCACTGCATGTGTACTGGTGTTTAAGTTTATAATCCAACAAACTGTGGGCTGTGGGGATTCATCGTGTCACTTTGTTTTAATAAAGGAGACTAAAGAAGACACCAGCACAGCGATGCTACACTCGTGACCCAATGTTGTCTCCTGCGTTTCGTACAGCACTGCATGCACCATTTCTTGTTAATCCCCTTGGGAGTGGACCAAAAATTTGAGTATAATATAATAAAACTCTCAGAGATTATAACTTGAAAGGATTCGCAGTTCTGAAAGCTCCTGCTCTGTTTCTCTTTTACATTAATTACAGTTGGGGTCAAAGAGGTCATTTACTCTCAGCACTCTGTTCCCACAGTACGAAGAACAGATTCTCTTTATGCAAAATATCGTTCTTCCAAAGTCAGGAGGTCTTGTGTTTTGCTCAACTGTGTATTTAAATTACCTTCACAGGTCTGCATGGTGAAGCTCAGCTTGTTCTGTGATCTGCTGGGTACATGTCTGAAACGCTAACCCTGAGTTCTGATTTCCTTTTACAAAGGCATGACAGAGCATATCGTTATGTTATCCTGCAATCATGGACTGACTGTGAAACAAGTCAGACATGTAAAAGGCCAAATGTGTCTGTGTCACTTTGTGGTCATTTTGTGTCACTTTGTGGTCATTTTGTGTCTGTGGTTGTTTTGTGTCTGTTTGTGGTTGTCTTGTGTCTGTGGTTGTTTGGTCTGTTTGTGGTTGTTTTGTGTCTGTGGTTGTTTGTGTCTGTTTGTGGTTGTTTGGTGTCTGTGGTTGTTTGAGTGCAAAGTTCTTCATAGATAGCCTCCACATTTTGCACCAAATTAATGCATTTACTTTTAAAATGTACAAAATTTTCTTCCGGGGGGGGCATACACACCATACTCTCTTAAAATCCTGTGGGAAACGCTGAGCACTGAAGCCACGGCTGTAGCACCATTAAGAGCACTGCAGCTGCTACAGTAGACACAGGTGTTTATTATAAACAGAGCGTCTTGTGCAAAGCTAAAGAACTGATTGTACGAGGCAGGAGACATTTTAAATTAACCTGGAAGTTAAGCAGCATCATGTTAGCTCCTGTATCTTATCTGATGAAACAGCTGGAGGAAACTGTGAAGAACAGATTTGAAAATGAGGCCACAGGAAATATGGATTGTGCTCATAAATGTGTCCTAGCAAGTGCAGAAATCATCTGGATTTGCAGACTTGAGTTTGTTTTGTGCACACAAGACAAGCTTGTCACTGACTTCAGTGACTTCAAACCCTGACGTGGGATTTCCTGGCGTCGGAAAGGTCAGCGACTCAGATATCCCTGAGCCCTTCAGTCTTTCAGTCTTAGAGGATTTTGGGTAAAATGGAGCATCATTCAGCCAGTTTGAGCATTACGTTGATTCACCAAAGACAAAAAAAGGGAGATGTTTTTTTTTCTTAATTATGATTTCTACATCTTGGTTTTATGACTCTGTATCCCCTAAAGTTAAGATGAAAAAGATTTCCGGTAATTAAACGATGCAAAAGTCGTAATTACTAGAAAACAACGCCCGTCGTTTCCTTTGGTGAATGCAATGCGCCTCTGTGCTGTTCATTTGCAAATTTAAATGATGTGAATTTTTGCAGCTGTTACTGTTCTAATCCTGCTTGGGGCTCTGGCGTAAACATAATTTCAAGTGTTGTAATAAAGTTTAACAAAGTTTATTGGACATGTCTCAGTCTTGGACTCGACCCGCTCCTGTTAAGACTCAAATGATTGCGGCTGCAGCCCTGCCTGGGAGTTGTGCACTGGTGGTGTAGCCCTAAAGCGTCTTTCAGCACTAAGTAAGGCCAGTAGCAGTTAGAGGGCTGGAGGCATAACTGTGTTGGAGTGGGCTCACTAGTACAAGCTATTTGAGAAGCAGCCTATCTGATGTTTCGGCAGGTGACTCGGTGAACGACTGCGACTTGTAAACTTGTGAACATGAGCAGCTGTGGTGCTGATAAGTTTCTCGTTGTGCTACACTTTGAGAGGCGAGGCAGTGCTGTGCTAACCTGTGGACCAGCTCCTTTCAGCAGCGCACTCTAATACAAAGTCACATTTGGCGTCTTTCTACGGTCGTGCAACCAAAGTGAAGCGCAGTCACCGTCGGCTTATGCCTCAACAACTTTGGTGCAAGTTTGGAAGATGCATCTCAGCCTGCAGGGAAAGAGCACCACAAACACCACGCTTCGCACAGCGTTGTCGTAAACACAAACAACAGCATCTTGTGGATGTCGTATTCCAATGTCAACATTAGGCAATGCCAACTCTTTTTAGCTTTAAATCTCACCAGCACAATATTTTACTCCTTTTAATGTTTTTTTTTGCTTCTCTGCAGATCCTGGCTACTCTGGTATGTGCTATAAACCTCAGATGATGCATGTCAAATGACACATAACCCTTTAAATCTTTTCTTTTATACTTGTTCAGACTTTGCATATGACGTTATTTCAACTGTTTTGAACCCTCTTCCCCAACAGGATGCTGGATCAACTTATTAGCTTGAAACAGCAGGTCTGCACGATGCCTCGTTCAGACTTGTTCCCTATTCTATTATAATCTATTTATTTCAAAGGATTCCCTCACAGGGACAAAGTCAATCTGTAAATATCTTTTCTGTCAAGTTTAAATTTGGTGAACTATGAAACACAAATTTGCACCATCGACCAATGACAAACCTTCACCTTTGGCTGTGTTGCACCATCCACTTTTACTTAACTCTCCTCTGTCAAGACGAGGGCTGACCCCGAATAGTCGAATGCTCGATGCTTCATTGGGCGGAGCATGACTCGGCCGCCAATCTAAGACTTCGCAGTGTAGCGAGGGTCATGCCGTTTTGCCGATATGGGGGGCTCAACGTCTGATTTTTACACAGAACTGCCAGTTTTCCTCCAATAAGTTAATATACTGCCTATTACAATATAAAACTCAATATATAATGCTGTAAATAAACATGTAAAAAGAAAACAGCTCTTAATAAATGTTTTTAAAGTGCATGAATGAATCCAAAATTGTGACCCTTAAGGAAGTGGGGAACGCTTGCTGAAGAGACGGAGCTCCAGCTTCACCGGTGTTGTGCAGAGTTGTCTGCCCCTCGCGGGACGTTTGGATCGTTTGTCACCATTGATGAACCACACAATGAACATCGTATAGGAACAGCAACGCGCATGCACGTGTCGCCCCACGGCATGCACGCAAAAGTCTGCACAAGACCGGTGAACAGCAGGCGAGCAGAGAGGAAAGGCTCAACGATACGCTTCAGTTCAGTCAGTCAACTCTAGGCAAGATTTGACCGCTCTGACTCGACCATCCTGAGTCGGGGACAGCCCTGGTCAAGACTATAAACTGCTCCGGATTAGAGAAATGGTTTGCAGACAATTATGAGACACGAGACGATGATTCAAATACGCCTCTCAAGTAAAATGTCAACAACCAAGCTATGCAGCTTGGAGAACAAAGTGGTTCACTAACTGGCCCTGCGAGAGCTTCTAGCCACATCTAAACCCGTGAATCTGGCGTGAACACGTGCACGCCTTTCCTCACAGCGACATGTACCAACAGTGGCTCTACAACCTTTTCAAAGACGCCAAATAAAACTTTGTCAGGAGTACGCTGCACCCTTACTGCTCCACCTGGGTAAGGGCCGACGTCGGATACTCGGGGACGGGAAAGGGGATGAAACTTTATTTAAATGTTAGCTAGCAGAAATCGCAGTAGGCGTAGTGATTATTGACTGCTCACAAACATGGACTGAAGCAGAGAGAGTGTGCTGAGGAATGTTACAATAGTTAATCTGTTTTTTTTTTCTTTTCTCGAGAGCTTTGGGGGGGAGCGGACGAGGCGACAGCAGAGGGGTAAACGGGCGACGGACAATCAGCAGCACTTCTGAGGTAGCTGGGCGGGCTTGTCGGTCAGTCTGGTGGTCTTCATGCCGGGAGCCGCCGGCGCCTCCACGTCCACGCGCTCCGACATCTTCACGCAGATGATGTCCACCAGGCGCTCGAAGACCTGCCGCACGTTGATGTTCTCCTTGGCGCTCGCCTCGTAGTACTCGAAGCCTGCAGGGGGAAACAGAAGCGTCAGACAGCTTAATGTGAGTATCTGCAGCCTCGCCTCGACTTTGGCCCTCCGTTTTCCGTTGCAGATGGTACCCAGAGACGGTACCCTTCAATGTGGCTGGTCGTCATAGCGACACCACACAGCTGTCTCTTGATTCAAGTTAAAACTTTTCAACCTTCCTCAGAATGGATAGTGACGATTCTCTCTGACCAATCAGCAGCCTGCCGTGTGTTTACATCACTTTTCAGCCTCAGCTCGCTTGGAACCTCGACGGAGGCGATGCAAAAACAAATTACCTGGTAGCAGGAACAGGTACATCTTTTCCCAGTAATATAAACATTGAGGACGTGTTCACATATCGACTAATACGGTGTTTAAGTGTCTTCTTCCACTGACACAGTCGTGTTCGACTGTGAGGGATGTACAACTGAGCATGTGCAGAAATAAGTGAGAGCACGAGCTCCCCGTTCTGGTTGAAGCACCAACGATGAGTTTGTCTGTATATTTCTCCGTTAAGTGAGCAGGTATTTCTCCTAAAGACGACAGCACCAACAGGCAGAGAAAAATATAAATTTTACTATATTTTGCTGAGTAGGAATCAAACATTAATCTGCTGCCATGAAAGTAACACCTTGCTTTATGTTGACTTCATTATCGAAAATACTCCTTACGTTCCTTGTAGAAGAAAACACAAGCAGCTAAAGCTGACCAGTCACAGAGTCTTGCCGTCTCCACATGGTTTCTGCTTGACTCTGTATATGTTTATGGGCTCTTGCTGCTCTGTGCCATGTTTGGGGGCGTCGGTTAGCTCACTCACCGTATACAATGGCTGTGAATCCAGGTTTGAATCATATTCTGTCTGTCTTTGGCTGTTTTCTCACCAGAAATGGCTAAATTGCCCTCAAACTTCGATGAGGGGTGGTGATGGAGCAGTGGATAAGCTCCCTGCCTTTGGTGTGAGACACCAGGGTTCAATCCCCCACTGTGACCCATCCACCTTTGTGTCCCTGAGCAAGACACTTAACCCCTCGTTGCTCCAGAGGCGTGCGACCTCTGACATGTACAGCAACTGTAAGTGGCTTCAGATAAATGTATTATGTATGTATGGTTTAACTGGCTGTTTTAAATAAGGTCTCCACCCAACGGTGTGACATCTACTTAAATAAAATTTCCCTAAAAGGGATCAATAATGTTCTTTGTGATGCAAAGCTAATGGACACCATCATGAAATCAAAATATTTAAAATAAATATTTCTCCCGTTCGGTTTTAGTTTTTTTTTTCTCAAAGGAGAACAGAAGATTCAGATGTGTTGCTGCAGCAGACTCTGCATCAGCTGCAGATGAGTTTTAGCAACTTAATAATAATAATCAAACCCAAATTTCAAAAAACGTCAACTCAGAGATGGAAAACATTAAACAGTTTGGGGAAAAGTTTGCAAACAGGGATTGTGTTATTTTGCCAGTGTTTATGATCTAAAGGCCTTTTTCAAACTCTCTCTATCATAACAACAATAAAATGTGAACGGAAAACACTGAATATTAGGAATTTTTAAAATAGATTTTACATAAAAATGTGTTGTGTGTGTGTGTAAACAAAAAGGTGACTAGATAAACCGAAGGGTCACATGATGAACAACGGAATCGGACAGAATTAAGAAACTTCTGTCTACTTTTCTGCCGTCTCTCTGATGACGCCTCTTCGCAGACGTTGCTTTGTTTGAAGCCAAAAGGTTTGGAAACGAGAACCCAAACATTTACAGCGTGATCTGTAGGCTTTAGGCTAAAGAGCGTTTGCTGACTTAACTCGGGTGTGTTTATTTATTTATCCGAGCATCTCAAAGTGTGTTTACTATCCTCAGACTCTTCCTCCCACTTCACAAATATCTGTTTGTATCCTGTGATCCCAGCCCACATGTTTGAAGGTGAGGCTGGATAAAAGCCTCCGATGTGAATCTAATATCTGAAACTAGTTCAGTCACGTTGAGCTGCACGGACGTATTCTGTGAGATGATTTTGCAGGAGCAAACTCTCATTTCAAGATGTAAATATCTCACAGCAGTAGAGCTAAAGTGCTTTGCTTTCTTAACTAAAATAAGCTAATATTAATTCCTCAGCGCTCACCCCGCAGGGCGAGTGGAGTTTACCTGGTAAACTCCTTCTCACAGTGCAGTTTATCCTGCACACGAAGATAAAATGAATGAAAACATCCCATACAGGGTTGTGTTATCTGCCCCGTTCAGACAGGATTTATGTCTCCAGGGAAGGTGAAGTGATTTTAACATAACCTGCACCGGTCAGGGATTTTCATCCCGTCTTGAGCTGAGTATGTAGGTCACGTTTCACCCCCCTCACTGCTCCTCCTGTCATTTAAATCCCGTCCGGAGCATCAGTCCTAACATTTTAAAGTGGATCTCTGAGGTTTTTCTGCAGGAGGAGCTGCTTACCTGAGAGATGGAGACATGCTAACACACATCTAATTAGGACCAGGCAGTTTTAAACGTATTTGTTTTATTATCGTGGCAAATTATCACTATTCAAAGAAGCTGAATTAGCAGCTCCTGTTTGCAGTGGATGATACAGAGAACTCTCACTGGATTACTCTGATACCGACGAAATCTTTATATCAAAGTCTTCTACATGGATCATCAACTGGCGAAGATGCTGACTCTTTTGCATCAGTACACGTCACTGAGTTAAAATTATATCATGATTATATGCTGCTGATAAAATCTCCCGGCGAAAGCGTTCAGTCGATAATATCGATGTTGCTGATGAGAAATGAGAAGCTGGTTTTTGTCTGAAATCATCGACCCAAACTGTGAGCGGTGAATCTGCGTGCAAGAACGGAGCGACGACGTTTTCTGAATTCTCACACGTCCAATTCGGCTTCTTAATCAAAGCAGCGGCAGCAAAGGCTCATGGGTATAGAGGTATTTAAAGCCATCCACCAAACTGGCAGCTGTGTTACAGGCTGGTAGCCGACCTGTTTAATTCTGTGGATGTGGGTGTGAGTATTAAACTGTGTGTCTTGGCTCTGGATTGTGGTCGTCCTGATTCAGGAGGTTATTGTACTGAAACTGCCCGATAAAGTAATCTCAGCACAGTGGGCTCCTCCTCCAGCTGTTTGTAGTGACGTTTCTGGATTCTGGCAATGACAGAACTGGCCATGCTCCTTATAATTTCCTCTTTGACTTCTGTACTTTACCGAAGTCTAGGTGAAACAGTCCGACTCTGAAATCCATTCAACTGCTGCGTCCAGCTGCTGCAGTGTGTGTGCGTTGGACACAGACGCACACAAAGAGAACTGTAGAATTTAATATGTTAATATGAAAATAAATCAATTTAAGGAGCTTTAAATTATTACTGCATCTCATCTTATCAGCTGTTAAACCGCTGCTGAGCTCTGAAACCTGAGCTGAAGAGTATTTCAGCAGAACTCACGCAGCAACATCTCACCTAACTGGTCGGCGAGGTGTTTTCCTTTCTCTGCAGGTACGATTCTCTCCTCGTCCATGTCGCACTTGTTGCCCACCATGATCACCTGGGCGTTGTCCCACGAGTACGTCTTAATCTGAGTGGCCCTGAAAGCACATTTTAAAACATTTCACTTCAGTATCAAACACAAGGAAGAAAGCACAGTACGGCTTCCTGGGCGACGGCGTACCAGTCCTGGACGGCGTTGAAGGACTCCTCGTTGGTGATGTCATACATGAGGATGAAGCCCATGGCGCCGCGGTAGTACGCCGTGGTGATGGTGCGATAACGCTCCTGCCCCGCCGTGTCCTGGAGACAAAAACAGCCAGTCACACGTCAGCGTTACTCAGCAATAAAACTCCACCGCTGCTCTTTCACCGGCAGGAGGGTCAGTGTGAAGAGGCTGTTCGCATTACACCCAACAAAAGCAGAGTATCGGACAGAAAGAACCAACTACTGATCATTTATCTGTTCTAACAGGAAGGTCAACAAAGGAGGTTATCGTTTTGTTAGAGGTTTGGCCTGCAGGTGGCACTACAGGACTGTTGAGAGTTCATCCTCTCAGAACATAACGGCCCTCATTTATCAATCTTGCGTAGAAACGGGCGTATTTTTGTGTGTGAGATTACGCTTACACTGTTCTCAGCGCCTGATTTATCAATGAGAGTGAACCCTGGCCTTTCAGGTGTACGCACCACCTGGTAATTTGAATAAAACGCCCCTATTTATTCAAGCTTCAGGAGGCTGCACCCACGACCTCACGGCAGGGACTGACGGAATACGGCAAGAAATAGATGGTTTGGAGCAGGAAATCCACAAATTAAAACTTAAGAAACAAAATATTATGTTGTTTTGACAGATTTAAATAAAGATTAAGTGTTTAGTTTCTCTACCAGAGCCCATCCTCGGCATAAAGGTTCAAAAATATTGTGCGTTTTAATATTGCGAGATTTTTTGAAACAATTTCATACTTTTTTATTCGATGATTTAAACTGGACACATTTTTGGAGAAAATGTTTAACCGCGCTTAAAACTGAACACGAGCGGTCAGATGAGTCCAGTCCAGGTCCAGCCCGAGAGCCAGTGCTGGGGTCCGGGGGGCCACCGCGCTGTCAGCCTCGCTGGCTTTGTGCCCGACATGTTTGTGCCCGCCTGACCTAAAGGCCGTGGGGCTGTGTCCATTTCAGCAGCCGGTCTCAGTGCTTCAAGCCATCCGCTTATGCTCTTCGTTGTTTGTTTGCAGTATTTATTTACCTTACAACATTTTTGCTCATAGCCTTTTCATTTGAAGGTACATTTTATTAAAAGCAAACCCAAATAAAAGGCACCTAAAGCTACTATAAAATACAAATCAAAGCATGTTTTGACTGCTCGAATATTATGTAGGCTCCATAAAGTCCGTGTTGCTGAAATATAAACAACAAAATCAATGTTTCAAACGTTGTTTCTGTTACAGTGGGTCATAATATATCATGTATTTTAGTTTGTCTGTGCGTTTTGTGCTGTTAGGAAGTGATTTCTGCGCATTTCGGCTCTAACTATGTACACCACCTCCTGAGCTGGCGTAGGATTTGAGCGTGCCGTACGCCAATGTCCATATTCATAGATCTCAAAGTCACCGTGGGTTTGGCTGTACGCTGGAAATTTGGTGTACGCACTTTTCATAAATGAGAGCCAATGAGTGCGCTCAGCAATCAAATGGAGTTTGATATTTCCTGTGTACGAGTGGTACGAGTATTGTGGGGATGGCGGGGCTACAGGGAAGGCCGGGGAATCACCGAAATGGTTCACACCATTCCAGAAGCTGGAATCTCCGGCTGCAGGTAGGTAAAGGTGCACGGGGGGGTCACTCTGATGCTGTTGTGGTTAGTCAACTGCAAACACAGGTACGAGGGATTTGGACCAAAGTGCACGAGTAACAAATGAATATTTAGAGGTGAAAATCAAAAAACCAGCAGGGGAGACACTCGACAGCCTGACGACAATCTGACAAAGACTAAGGGAACATGCAAACCTAAAGGCGCTTTCACACAGCCTTATTTTCCGGGAGTATTACAGCAATATGGTGGCACGTAAGAGCCGGAAAAGGGGGTCAGATTTGATCCATCTCTGAGCCGGACTGATGTCTGTGTGTAAAGCCACAGTCGGCACGCTGGAGTTTTACTACGTCACTGGTTCCGTAAAGCCAGATCTCTGTGTGAAAGCACACGTGGCTGCTGGGTTATGCCAAGAACATTTGTTCAGTATGAACGGGTTTGTTGCAGGATCTCTGTGTGAAATCGGCATAAATAAGCAGGAGAGAGGTGACGGAGTGAGACACAGGTGGACAAACAGGAAGCAAAGCCAGACAAGAGGCAGAACTACTACAAAATAACACAGGAAGTAAAGTGCATATAAACACACAGGGACAGATTCAACAAAATAAAACAGGAAACAATGGAACAAAGGCAAAACTGACCTGAACAAGAGCAAAGTTCAAGAACACAGAGACAGAAAGACAAACACCAAAACCATGAATAAATATTCAACCCTGTTTCTTTAACTGCATTTATTTTCACAGCCAATATCATTATTTCTCTGCACAGAAGTGTTGGACAGAACAACAGGCAACCTCGCTGTGTTCAAACCGCTGGACACTGTGTCCTGTTTACAGTGAGGGATAAGCCCACAGCCCAACACACTAAGCTGGGATATTATCTGTTATATTCTGGCACAAAAACCAGATTGATTTGGCTAATAGTGCAATTGCTGTTTCCATAGAGACGCAAGCATTGTTAAGACTGCAAGTCAGACGGTCTCCATCAATTTGAAAGCATCAATTTTCTCAGTGAAAAGCACAAAAAAATATTTAAACTGGTGCAGAGAACGGACACCTGAAAGACACATTAAACATTTAGGACAAAAGAAATGATTAAGATACTAATCCTGGTCTGAAAGACGCATCTATACAACACACACAGACACTATAACACACCTGATCTCACCTCACAATAACAGAGATGTGTTGAAGTGGCAACTTCACACAGAAGCTCCACCGACACTTTAACACCTTTCACCCCTTCATCAGCCTTCCTCAGTCTGCAGTCTCCTCATTAGTCGAGTCTACAGCTCACTGACTGACTGTCTGCGTTCGTCCTGATGAAACACTCCTTTCCGCGCCTGCACACGGTGCATGTGTCATCATTATCATCGTGTTTACAGCTGCAGATGTGAAACTGCTGGTGCTGCTGTTACTTTACACAAACAAGAAAGCAAAAGGGGCTGCAAGGGTGTGTTTGGGTTTTGGTACCAGTGAGATACCCGATAGCCAATACTGCCACTTTGAGATGGCCAGACAAAAACACAAGGTAACCTTCAGTGTCCGTATGAGACACCCTTGATCTTTCAAGTAACTCCACTGTAACCCATCCACTGTTACGTAATGAACTTATTTCAACTCAAAACACAATGTTTTTCTAAATCTAACCAAAGTGCATCTATAACACATACTAAAAAAAGTGTCTCGCACGGACGCTGAAGGTTTCCACGTGCAGGGGCGGACCGGCCATCTGGAATTTGGGGAACAATCCCGTACGACCGCTCAGTTTCAGGCCGAACCGGCTGGTGTTCACAAGTTTTTATTTTTCAGTTTCCGTTTTAAGAGCCGTGACTGGTGTTCTGTCGCTTTGTGCTGCCTATTGAGATGTGTTACTTGGTAGTTCTTTGCGTGCCTATTGGTTAGGGTTAAGGCTCGTGCAGACTACACGACTTTCAGCGTCGGCCGATGGCCGTGCCGTTCACACTACACAACTTGGCGTCTTGTGACGGGAATCTTGAAGTCATTGTGGCGCTCACACTGCGTGACTGATCGGTGACAGGGGGGTCACACGGTACAGGAGCTGACAGCGACTGTGTCACCCGATGCTGGTCTTTCACTTGAACCGATCCTCGTTTTTGCTGAAATGTGACTGGCTCAATGGCGTCGAGCAAAGGAGTTTACTTTCCATTTAGGATTTGAGGCAGGGCTGCATAAATGTGTGGTGGTGAAAATATAAGAATTTAGAAGAACAAATGTCTGCAGCTAAATGCACCAAATTAACCGACCTCTTGGTACAAAGGTGCTGAGGGAGGCCCAGATGAGACAGGACCCAGCACAGTAATGCACTTATTATAATGAGATTATTTATATATGCATTTATGAAGAGGCATTTAGGCTATATTATAAATGTATATATATAATAAACAACAGTGGGAGGACAAAGGAAGAGGAGGAGGAGGAAGAGAAGCAGCAGGAGGAGAAGGACAGTGAAACCAGAACCAGGAACCAGGGTCCAGCACAGAGGAGCTGAGCCAGATACAGGCCTACTCAGATCTGAAGCTGAGGGATTTGATTTTTATGCACACACATACACACTGTTCTGTTTTATGGGACTGCATTGTAGCTTTTGATTATATTTAAGTATTTTAGCACCATTGTTCTGGAATTTATCTTATAGGTGAGTCATCTAAAATAAACGGATAATTTCCATCACACCACTTTAGTAAGAGATTCATTCATTTGAAGGTTTTTCAAAACCTTCACATCACTGTGAAACAGGATTTTAAAATGACTGTAATTTAATCTTTTGTCGCGATGAACGCCAACACGGTGATCAGATCCCAGGAAAGATTAAAGTCAGGCCTTGAACGGTGGCATTGCATCGCAGTCCTGCACGATGTTTCTAATTTCGTCCCCGTCTTTGTTCTCACTGAAATGAATGAGGGGATAAATTGTTCACATAATTTGCAGTGTGTGAAGAAAGCGCAGTAAAAAGCATTTTCAGCGCTGCAGCAGTCTCAGCATGGATTTGGTGGTGTTGGTGGAGAAAAGGGGGTCGGGATTTTGTTTTTCTCTGAAACGCTTATGTGTTACGTTTGGCGTTCCCTCTGGCCCACAGAGAGAGGCTGAGATGTGTTATGATATAGTGTTATGTATTATGTAGTAGACCACAGCGCGTGTGGGCGAACCCTCAGCTGTGACTGCTCAGGCTCAAGTCTGTTTCATTGCAGCTACATAGATAATTAAACAGAGCTCTCTCGCCGACTGCTGCTGAGGCTGCAGCTGAGATTACGACTGCAGGATGACGGAGCTCTGGCTGTCGACCGGTTTCAGTAAAATGATCTCTGCTGGCGAACCTAAAATATGCCCTCTGTTGTGTGAGCTGGTTTGAAAATCAGAATCAGCTTTATTTTCCAGGTATGTGTACATAAACGAGGAATTTGACTCTAGATGTGATATAAAGGCAAGCATGCAGGTACACATGTACACAGTGTGATGAGGGCAAAGAATGCTGGAATAAATGAGCATCATGTGCAGGTGTTACGTGCACGAGGTAGGTGGGTTAGGTATATAGTATAATATACAATACAACAGGATGAACAGCGCTGAAATAGAGAATTGTGAGTAAATAATAAGTGTTAGCCAGTAAACAGGTGGCTGATTAGAGGCAGAGTTACTGGGTTTTTGCACAGGAATTGTTCCTGACACTGTGAGTCAGAGTCAGCTGTTCATCAGAGTGATGGCTTGTGGGAAGAAACTGTTCCTGAGTCTGTCGGTTTTGGCGTACAGAGCTCTGTAGCGCCTACCAGAGGGGAGGAGCTGGAACAGGTTGTGTCCGGGGTGAGATGGATCTGCAGTGATGTTTCCTGACTCTGGAAATGTGTAAGTCCTGAATGGAGGGCAGGTTGATCTTCTCTGCAGCCCTGACTGTCCGTTGTGGTCTGCTAATGTCCGTTTTGGTGGCAGATCCAAACCAGACAGTGATGGAGGTGCAGAGGACAGACTGGATGACGGCTGTGAAGAACTGGATCAGCAGCTCCTTCAGCAGGTTGAGCTTCCTGAGCTGGAGCAGGAAGTACATCTTCTGCTGGGACTTCAGGATGATGGAGTCAGTGTCGGGCTCCCACTTCAGGTCCTGGGATATAGTGGATCCCAGAAACCTGAAGGATTCCACAGCAGACACGGGGCTGTTGAGTATGGTGATGGGGGTCATTGAGTACCAGCAGAGTTGGTGGATGGTCTCCTGAGGTTAGTGAGTGTCTGCAGGCCTCTCCACACTGAGGTCGCTGGCTGTGAAGCTGTTTCCTAGCTTTTCAGCGTAACTCCTCTTTGCTGCTTTGACCTCTTTAAGTGCAATTTATACTTCTGCGTCAAATTGACGCCGTAGCCTCTGCGTAGCCTCCTACCCTACGTCAAGTCAAGTGCCAAGTCCGAAGTCGTATTGCGCACAGCATGGAACGTGGATCCACGAAAGCTCGAAATGACTCGTTTCACTATCAGACTGTGATCCGTTCGGTCGGTAACGTTTGAAAAGGCTGCACCAGCCGCATGTTTACAATTTTACCCCCATTCACGTTAGCGGAGCGCTAAACAGGAAGTTAGCCTGCTCGGCCTGGCAAAAGTGGACGCTGGATGCTGCAGCGCTACTGCCGAGTAGCATTTGGGTTGTAATCGCAGAATGACGGGAACACGGACGCATAAGTATAAATGCGTAGACCCTAATCGAGCTTTAGTCAGTGTTCCAGGCCTGGTTGTACAGGACTCTGTCCCCACTTCTGAAAGCCTCCTCTTCGGTCTGACGAGGTGCCTGAGCTGAGTTGTGAACCAGGGTTTTGGTTTGGTTTTAGGATAAAAGGTTGTTGTTGTTGCATCTTCTGGGGCTCAGGTTTATTTTTGTTCTCACTGGGGAAAAATCATGTATCATGTCAGCAACATGCTAATGTTGTGCCGAAAGTTGAAGACAAAGTGCAGAAACTCAGGTGGTTGAAAATGTACTTAAAAGTACTTATTCAGAGAATCGAAACTAAAAAAACTCCAGGGACACACGGGTCTGGATTCTGTGCAGCTAATCAGACACTTTATATCTCGTTCCTTGATCTCACAGGGACCAAACAGCTCGACTGGTTTCAGCCTCGTCTCCTCTAAGACGCTTAACAATCTTATCTGAAACACAGATTGATCCGCCGCCGCAGATCGCTGCCTGACTGCGACACACCAGCTGAGCCTCAATGTGACTTTCACGCCCGTCGACAACAACTCCCACAACTCCCACAACGTTCAGCCGCTATCCTCCACCATTTCACCCTCACACCACTACAGCTGGTCTGGGTGCAGCCATTCTGCTAAATTTATCTCTTTTGTGCTTCGCTTCCTCTGCGCTCATTCAGCAATAACTGGTTTGCTCGTCCTTTTTCTTGTGGGATACGCCGAGTGCTCGTTTGCATTTAATTAATTGGGATTTGATGTGGAGTGCCATTACTGTGAGTGTGTGTGTATCTGTGAAGCAGCAACGTTAATCATAGCGGCTGATAGGCAGAGCCTCAGGCGGTGACTGATTCATCTCAGTTTGGTTGAAAGCAGAGAGAAATGTGTGTTTGATTTACCACTGCGGTCCAGTAACATGGCCAAAAGTATGTGGACAGCTGAATATTGCAGCCATAAGTGATTGTGACACCGTGTTCATCTGCTCTAACAGCCTCCAGGCTTTTCTCCTGCAGGGATTTGTTCCAAATTCACACACCAGAGCATCAGTGAGATCCAGGCCTCTGTGCGGGTCAGTCAAGTTCTTCCGCACAAAACAAAACAGGGACATGTTGAAACAGGACAGGGACAAACTGTTGACATAAAGATGGAAAAACGCCATTCTTTAAAGGGGCATTATGTAGTTTCCAGCGCCCACTAGCGGTGCGGTTTTAAGATTGCAACCAGACGTGTGCTCGTACGCGTGAACTCATGAGCGAGCAAAATCCGAAACACAACCAACAGCGTGCAGGCTGTGGCTTTTCACTCAGACATGTTCAGGCTTTCTTACATCAACGTTCCCGTCTCACAGGCGGATCAACACCGGCGCCCTAACGTTACTTCATTCAGTGCAGAGAGACACGATCACGCTTCATTTACTGCATTTAGCCAACGTGCTACATCGTTAGCTCGCCTGCTGCTTTTAGTAACTATCTTTACTATCTGTGAATCCGCCACCGGAGGCTCAGCAGTGTCAGCACAGCTACATGTACTGGATGATAATGAAACGGGTAGAGAGCTGGACTGAATATTATAAGATTGTGTCACACTTTATAACAGTAAGTAACTTTACTGTAACTAGTGTTAGTGGATGGCTCTTCTTCCTCTGGGTTGTATATTATGTGGATCATGTTAGTTACAGCGACTGAGAGGTGGAGAAGCTGTGTACCATCAGTAAAAGGCAATAAATCTAAATTGAACGTTACAAAGCAAACAGCGGCGGGTCCGAGCTACTGTAGCGTTAGCTAGCTGCTCGTGGCTGCATCACTATGGGATCGTAAACAAATCGCTCCACATTAGCTTTTTACCGTTACATCATCTTGCAGGCTTTGACACTTTGACATTGTGGCACAGAGGAAAGTAACCTGGCTGATTGGTTGGTGAAGTAATGCGAAACACCAGATAACATTAGCAACTGCTCGGCGTTAGCCGGCGAGCTAACGCTATCTAACTTGAGCCAACTGAAGCATAAAATCAAAATACATTTCACATGCTTTGTAGTAATGTTAGCTTAGCTGTCCAACAGGATGAAAGCCAACTCCGGGTCTGTTTTTACACCCAAAACAAAGCGGAGGTTTCTCCATGATTCAAAAACCCTGCCGATGTCGATCCGATTCACATTTGGCCCGACGAGCTTCAGCAGATAAAACTACTTTTTGTTTTTTATCCTCATGTGGAGTTTGTGTTGGAGTCTGCGTTGTGCTGGGAGCAGGTCTTTCTTAGTGTTAGCAGACTCCATGTCGTAAGTTGCAGTGTCATCGCTGCTGAGTGCAGCGAGAGGCTCTGGGAGCTCGCATGCAGGTGTCAGTCACGGGATTTCGTGGAAAATCCGACCCGGAGCCTTCGAATAGGAATATTTGCCTTCAGAGTTAATAGCCAAACCAGTCAGGTGAATCATTTTAATGTCAGATTACAACCCCTCGCACACAGGCAATAAAAAAAGGATTCATTTTAGTAGAAAACTACATACAGCCCCTTTAAAATATTGTTTATACAGGAGCTTTAAGATTTTCCTTCATTGGAACTAAGGCGCAAAACCGTGAACAACAGGCTCAGCCACAGCACACCAGTATGTGGCCAGAGCTGCCAGTGGGGACGGATTCATGCAAACTGTTTCCAATATAAATCAATTTGCTTCAAGAGTTTTCTTAAGAATATCTCTCCAAGCCACCAAGTGACCAGATAAGAGAAGAACTGGGCTGATGAAAATATTGACACACTAATCTGCGCTCACCATGCGCTCAAAGCAATGAGCTTAAAGAGCAGCAGCGAACGGCGTGAGTGCTTTGCAGCCTTTTATTGTCCTCTCAGGTTACGTCCTGCCTGTCTTATCTGATTGGTAAAGGTTGTTGGGGTTCAATGCAGCCAATTAACAGCTAATATTGTCCTAAAATATGCAGGAAAAGATCATCAGTCAAAAGTAAGCACAGTGGGCTCTTTGTAAAGTTTTTAATAAACATTATCAATTAATAATCAGGTTCCAGGTGAACTGAGCCGGTACTAAAAGGTGACGTGAAAACAGACTGCAGACCACGGATTGGTCAGAGGGAATCGCCACTACAGAGAACATCCTGCACATACCCAGAATTTTTTAAATACCAATAGTGACCGCAGTGTTTTTATTCACTCATACCAACTGGCAGCCCACACATGGTCAGTTGATGAAGTGCAGACATAACAAGAACACCATCCCTTCGATATCCTGTGTTAGACGAGTAGTGTAGCTCCTTTTGGTTTGTCACTTTAGCAGTTAGTGTACAGGTGCAATTAAAAAAATCTGAATATCATTGAAAAGTTCACTGTGAGCAGCAGAACCAGAGTGAGAGATTAAAGGCTCAGGAAACCTTAATCAGCTGATTAGAGCTCCTCTCAGGTCGATGTTTCTGTATTATAAATTCTTTTATTATAAAAATCATAATCGATTTTGAGATACTGGAGTTTTGATTTCCATGAGCTGTAGGGGGGAGCGGGGTGAGGGGTCTTTAAAGTGAGGACATGACAGTAATGTCTCCAAGTAAAATTTGTACATATATTTTAGGATGTGGTGTGTCCCAGGGAATAATCCAGTTGGAACTGTTTTCAAAATATGGGTTTCCAAAAAAAAGTGGGGTCTTGGTTCAACTTGCCCCATATGAGGAGAAGTTGGGCCACATGAGGGTCGCAGACATCGATGTCATTTCATCAGGCAAACTCAAACGCCAGGTCCCAACATTTAGTTACACTTAGTGAAATATTGCAGCTGTGCCTCCTCGTTTCATATCAATGATTTGCTTTAAAGCCACCCTGTTTAGCTTGTTTTTTTTTAACCTTTTTTTATTGGCAACCAGGGATTGTAAAAGTTACAAATAGTTTGTTTCATGGCTGCTTTTCCTCATTAACAGCATTCCATCAGGGGGAGTTCAAGTCAGGTGTCATTCGAGTGAACACCTGATCACTTTTAGTGTCCGGAGATATTTCTCTGTCCTTGTCCTCAGTCTCCAAATCACGCTAATAACTCGACAGCCCAGCCGCCAGGGAAAGAGCAACAGGCAAATGATGACCCAAGTTCTAACCCTCCACAAGTTGTTAGTCCAATAGAAAAAGGCAAATCAAAAAGAAAACATCTACTGTATTCAAATGCGCTACATACATTTACCCACATATCCACAAATAGAAAAAAAAATAGAGAACAGAAAACCAAAAAGTGGACGAGGGGGAAGAACAAAAGGTCAGGTGTCAATATATCAATATTCCCTGTTAGGTTATAATGATCTAAGATCTATTCCTGGAGCCAGTTTCAACTATACGTGACACAGAACAGGGAGGGGTGGTTCTATAAATCATGCACACATGTCTCATGTAGAGGCCTGTCTTCGGGGCCTTATGAGGTCTACTCATCTCGACCATACGCTGGTAAATTTAAATGTAAATGCTCTGTATTTGTATTACGCCTTTCTAGTCTTTTTGACCACTCAAAGTGCTTTTACTCTACATCTGCATTCACCATTCACACACATTTATTCACCGGCGGAACAGCCGCCAGGAGCAATTCGGGGTTCAGTGTCTTGCCCAAGGACACTTTGACAAGCAGCCTGGAGGAGCCGGGGATTGAACCACTGATATTCCAATTAACGGCCAACCCGCTCTACCTCCTGAGCCAGAGCCGCTCCCAATTTACTCTGCTGTATTCTCTGTGAATATGTTAATTTTTCCCATTGTGTAAATTCGACGGACAATGTCTATCCAGTCTTCAGTTCCTGGGGCTCGGGATTCTAACCATTTGCGAGTTGTGGCTTTTTTACATGCAGTCAGCAGAATTGCCAGAAGAGTTCTGTCCTTTGAGTGTGAGGGATATTACACAGGCAGAGAATATGAAATCTAAAAGTGATAATGATGCCGAGCATTTCCTCTAAATTTCGATGGACATGCCTCCAATAAGTTGTTAAAACAGGGCACGCCCAAAATATATGATAGTGACCTGCGTTACTGGGCAGGCAAAGTCTCCAACAGCCTGAGTTACCAGTTTAATGTCGTGTTTGTAGAGGGGTGATAAAGAATCCAGCCGTACGCTTCCAACTGAATTCCCTCCAACTAAGTGAGCTCGTAGTTTTCCATTGTGTACGACAGACAATCCGCCATTCTTCCCCTGTGTGAACTCTATTACTTTCCCCGTCCCATTTCTCTTTAATATAATGTGATCCTCCTGATTTTATATCCAGGAAGCATTTGTGCATCTTGGAAATAATTTTAATGGTAGATTCAGAATTATAAACACATCGAAAGAGTTTCATTAGTCCTTCCTCTAGGTTTAACATGTCAACAGCCTTTAGGGTCTCTCTTAAATAGCGCTGTACTTGTATTCGCTTCCTTATGCTTTGAAAGCTATTCGAGCACCCTTGTGTATCAACCTACAATACGCTGTCACTCCCTGCCCTGCCCACCTACCAAATCTTACGTCAATCTGATTGGGGGAGAAATCGCTGTCAGAATCACCCCACCTCGACAACTTTGCAGTGTTCTGTATGTTGCATACTTTTTGAACTTCTCCCCAAATCTTCAAAGGCTAAAGGTTAATAAATGGATTTGCTTTGTCTGAAAGATGCTTCACTAGTGTTACGTCGGAAACGATCGCCTGGATTGGAATCCTGTCAGACATTGGCAGCTCCAGTTCCTTCCACCTGACCAGATAGCCAGAATCACACCAAGGGGTCTCGGCTGTGCTGCATAATAATATTCCAAAAAGCATGGCAGTCCCAGTCCTCCGTCTTCCTTTTTAAACTGTAAGGTTTTATATTTAATTCTCGGTTTTCTGCCATTCCAAGTATACCTAGCTATAACTTTGTCCCATTCCCTAAACTGATCAGCTGGCTCCTCCAATATTCATTTATTTTTTAACACACACAACACACACACACGCTTGCTGTTTTATTTATTTATTTGCATTTTTAATATATTTTAAATTTTTTATAACACAAAGACACACTTACCGTTGTATTTATTTATTTTATTTGTAATACTTTTATTTTTTTAACATACACACGCTTACTGTTTTATTTATTTGCATTTTTAATATATTTAAATTTTTTTTAACACAAACACACACTTACTGTTTTATTTATTTATTTTTAATATATTTTTATTTTTTTAACACACAATGCTTACTGTTTTATTTATTTTATTTGAATTTTAATATATTTGAATTTTCTAACACAAAAACACGCTTTAATTACTTTACGCTTAAAGCTAATTTGAAATGAATTGAATTGATTCTACTCTAAAACCTGAATTGAGGAGGCCTTTCATCTGGAATTCAGTTGTGCAACGTTGATATTGAACAGGTTAGCCAGGTCTTTCAGTAAATGTACACCTAAATACTTAGTCGAGACACTTTAACCGGTATTTCTGAATAATATTCATAGGGGGATCAGAATTAAAGGCCAGGACTTGTGTCTTTGACCCATTAAGTTTATATTGAACCATATTCCTCAAGACATCAACCAAGGTAAGGCTTTTGTGGGCTGTGCTTTGTAAATAGTGCCCCCTTCTGGGCATCTAAACTAATCAGGACGGATTCTATCTGATTCTCTGTGACGTGTCGAATTATATGTAACGTTCTCCTAACATTGTCCTGCGTTTGTCTCTGCTTAATAAAGCCAGTTTGGTCAAGATGGATAAGATCTGCTAGACATTTTTCAAGCCTTCTGGCCATAATAGACGTGATCAGTCGGTAGTCTACATTCAGAACACTAATAGGTCTCAAATAGTCACATTCTTGCCGATTTTTTCCTTCCTTAGGGAAAAGGGAAATAATGGCTTCTCTCCATGAGGGGGCCGTTTCTGGTTTTTTAACACCAAATTGTAGAACCTGACCAACAGTGGAACCAACCTAGCCCTTAGCAGCGTGGCCATCGGAGGTGAAGCCGTCCGGTTTTCAGAATAAGGGCACATGATCTTTATTTTATCTGGTCTCAGTCCGGATCGGTTCAGAACGTTGTTATTGGTCAATCAGATGTGTAGTTTTATGTCTTTAAACCCATCGTTTGGTTTGTTCTGAGCCAATCAGTCATGCTAACAGTATAGCCTCACACTGTGAGGCTCACACTGTAACTTCCTTGAGCACTAACTAATGCAGAAGATTTTCTCAAACCTGTCTGTAAATATTCAGACACAAGTTCAGGACTCCTTGAGCATAAAAAAAAATCACTTTGACTGAAAAAAACAACAGTTTTTAGATCTTAAATGTGCTCATCACTTATCCCATGGGCCTCTCTCCATCACAGAGAGTAAAATAGATCTCTCTACAAAAATGTGTGGTCACATGACCAATTTTGGTCGATATCATTATGATTAAAACAAATAAAATATTTCACTTTATGTGTCATGACTCTAGAATATATGAAAGTTTGTTTGTCAGTCTAAACTGACTAATAAAAAGGAGTTAAGTTACTCTCATAACATTATATTAAAGGGATGGTGCTCTTGTTACATCTGTATCTGTGTGTGGATGCCATTTTTAAAAATCTGTAAAGGTTATAGTTTGTCAGGCTGCAGCTTCTCAAACCAAAGTAGAGCTTGTGCTTTTTCCTCAACTGCTATAAACAAGAGAGTGTTACTGGGGGGTACTACAGTGTTTAACAGTCAGTTAAACACCAAACAAATTTGTAATCAAGCAAATTACCAAAACTGATTGACATGCAGAGAATCCGGGACTTGTAGGGCTGCCTCGTCAACCAAGCAGATAATACCTTTTTCATCAGACGTTCATATCTTAAAATTAAAGAGAACTACTTCTACTGCTTCATTAGACAGTAACACCTCATCATTTTAACACAGATTATACAAAGATAATTTTGTTAACGCTCAACAACTACAACTCCTTTGATAGCATGTAGTATTTTAGCAAACACAAAGCCTGCTTCATTCAGCTCTTTCATTTACATTTGTATCATGTGTTTCTGTGTCTATTTTTACTCATCACTGTGCTTTCACTTTGAATCAGTCGGCTCTGATTAGCTTTGCTTATTGTACACGCACACACACACACACACACACGCACACACACACACACACACACACACACACACACACACACACACACACAACACACACACACACACACACACAAACCCCCGACTGCTCTGTCCTCTGCCAGGCCTCAACCTCTTCGCCCCAAGAGGTCCCTTTAATTGCCACTGATGAGAGCACAGTTAGTGTGTGTGCTTATACATATGTGTGTGTGTGTCGGCGAGAGAGTGAGTGAGCGTGAAGAGCTGCTGCCATGGCAACAACATCACCACTGATGATACAAGCTGTAGCCCAGAATGTCTTTTCTTTTCTCACAGCAGCTTGTTGTCGACCGAGAGCAGAACATCATGTTACACTGCATCACTGTGCTCGCGGATTATGTAACTGTACGTTATATCAAGATATGTAACTGTACGTTATATTAAGATACGTAACTGTACGTTATTTCAAGATACATAACTGTACGTTATATTATATATACGTAACTGTCCGTTATATTAAGATATGTAACTGTACGTTATATCAAGATATGTAACTGTGCGTTATATCAAGATATGTAACTGTACGTTATATCAAGATATGTAACTGTACGTTATATCAAGATATGTAACTGTACGTTATTTCAAGATACATAACTGTACGTTATATTATATATACGTAACTGTCCGTTATATTAAGATATGTAACTGTACGTTATATCAAGATATGTAACTGTGCGTTATATCAAGATATGTAACTGTACGTTATATCAAGATATGTAACTGTACGTTATATCAAGATATGTAACTGTACGTTATTTCAAGATACATAACTGTACGTTATATTATATATACGTAACTGTCCGTTATATTAAGATATGTAACTGTACGTTATATTAAGATACGTAACTGTACGTTATATCAAGATACATAACTGTACGTTATATTAAGATATGTAACTGTACGTTATATCAAGATATGTAACTGTGCGTTATATCAAGATATGTAACTGTACGTTATATCAAGATATGTAACTGTGCGTTATATCAAGATACGTAACTGTACGTTATTTCAAGATACATAACTGTACGTTATATTATATATACGTAACTGTCCGTTATATTAAGATATGTAACTGTACGTTATATTAAGATACGTAACTGTACGTTATATCAAGATACATAACTGTACGTTATATTAAGATATGTAACTGTACGTTATATCAAGATATGTAACTGTGCGTTATATCAAGATATGTAACTGTACGTTATATCAAGATATGTAACTGTACGTTATATCAAGATATGTAACTGTGCGTTATATCAAGATATGTAACTGTACGTTATATTAAGAAACGTAACAGTAGGTTATATTAAGATACGTGACTGTGCGTTATATCAAGATATCTAACTGCGGGTTATATAAAGATACCTAACTGCGGGTTATAATATGAAACGTAACTGTGTGTTACAGTATATAATAATATTTTATTTGTTGTGTTACTGCATGTTACAGTATATTATATTGTGATTTTCTGTGTTGCTGTGTGTTCCAGCAAATTACATTATTTTATATAACTCTGTGGTACAATATATAATATATTATATATTGTGTTACTGCATCTTACAGTATATTAGTTTATGATTTACTTTGTTTTAGTGTGTTCAATCCCCGGCTCCTCCAGGCTGCATGTCGAAATGTCCTTAGGTAAGATACTGAACCCTGAATTGCCCCTGGAGGCTGTTCAGCCAGTGTATGAATGTGTGTGAATGTTAGTTTCAGTTTGAGCACTTAGCATGAAGTGAGCTCAGTCTATGAATGTGTGTGACTGGTGAGTGCAATGTAGTGTAGAAGTACTAGAAAGGTGCTATACAAATACGGAGCATTTACATTTTCATATTACGTTACCTTGTGACATTACGTTATGTCATGTCACAGTATCTTACTATGATATGTTGCATTACATTTCAGTACATAACATATACAGTCACAATATTTCACTAAATACTACTATTATCATATCTTATGTTATAATATGTTACAATACATCACATTACCATATTTGCTAAACTTTGTTATGTTATATTATATTACCATTTGTTAGAAAATCTTACGGTATGTTACAGTAAAATATTTTACCATTTTATGTTTTTTAAGTTATGGGGCATAAACAAGTATAAAATATAATGTTATGTTCTAATGTATGATATTACCAGATGTTATGGGCAAAAAGGGCACACATCACTGTCCTATTTCCCAACATCAGCTGTGTCAACTCCCATTCGCTTCACAGATCAGCACATCCCAGTTACTGAACCAATGTTCAGCTTCACATTCTGCACTATAGTGTATTTTCTGTTGGGATGATTTGAGTCTCTTCAAACAGGAAACATTTCTGTCTGAATGAGAAACAGCTGAGTATCTGAAAGAATCTGCTGCTGGACTGATAAAGATAAAATAATTATTAAAGCATTTCATTCAGCAATGAACAACAACAACATTCTCATATCAAAAATCATTTCCTCATGATAAACCCTCATCAGTAAATTGAGATTTTATCTGATTACTGACCGGCGTAGAGCTGCGTAACTATGAGACAAACATAAATCCATCCTCACCCAGATCTGCAGCTTGATCCTCTTGTCGTTGCGATACACCGTCTTCACCTTGAAGTCGATGCCCACGGTGCTGACGAAAGAGTTGCTGAAAGAATCGTCGGCATAGCGGAACAGAAAGGACGTTTTCCCGACGCTGCTGTTGCCGATGATCAGCAGCTTGAACATGTAGTCAAAGTTCTGGTCGGAGCCATCTCGCTGGCCGAAACGCTGGTCTGCCTTCGCCATCTGGAGGTCTGGTTTGAAAAGAGAGAAAAAAGCACAATCAGTATGAAGATCGAGCTAAACAAGGCCGAAACCATTGGGGGACATGGAGCCCAACTCACTTTTCAAAATGCTAGGTGGTATTATGCTCACTTTCAGGTTCAAAATCGTATTTAGAGGTTGTACCAGATCAGGTTTACATGGTTTCATTTTCAAAAAAACACATTTTTTCAACCCTATGTGGTTGAAGGCTTCGTTTTAGCTGTAGAGTGATGCATCGTGTCTCTAAATGATCTTTGTTGGGAGTTGCATATGCACAGATCATAGTTAAGGACTACTAGCCAATCAGAAGCAGAGTAGGGCGGGTCAGCGAGAAGCCGGTAAACAGCTCGGGTTCAGCTGTACGTGTTGCCGACCAGCTTGGCAACATGGACTGGAGCAAGAGTTTCAGAGCGGTGAGTTATTAATCTGTAACAAAAGGATGCTTGAGCCTATCCCAGCTGACATTGGGCGAAAGGCGGGGTACACCCTGGACAGGTCGCCAGTCCATCGCAGGGCCTCACATTTTCATTACATTGAATTAAACTCAAGTGAGCAAACAAACCGGCCGATATTTTAGCGGGCGACCATTGCGGCCAAATGATGGCAATAAGGCCTGGTAACAATTCGTTAAAAGAAGAAGTGGTCAAATCTTGAAAATGTCATTTCCAGTTAATGCAGTTAAAGGCAGTTTTCTGATTTGAGACATGTACACACTACGCAACTAAGTCCATAGTGTAGGCAGTGTCCTGCATATTAATGTAGGATCGAAGCATCCAATTTAAGACATACAGTTACTTTTCACCGTTTATTAGAGTGTTTGAAATCTGAATGTGTAAATATATCCACTAACCTGCCTTCAAACATTTCACAAAAGAATAAATAAGTAGAGTCCATGACATGTACGGTAATGCCTGCTAACAATCCCAGTTTTATTTTAGGGGGTTTGGTGGTTAAATATTTAAGTACAGATTCATCTCAGGCCTCAGAAACCAAACCGACACCCTTGTTGTATATTTAACATCACTGACCTAATTTAATCCAAAATATTAAGAACGTTGATGCTGTGTTTGCCCCGGAGGTACGCCACAGGTCCATTCAACATCAGAAAACGACATTTCTCTGTTGGGTCTCTTTGCGTGTGAAATAATTTGTCACAACAACCAACAAACCATGTGCTTAAAATTCACATGTGGGATTTTAAAAGGCTTAACAGTTTAACAGGTTTTCTGTGTTTGTTTTTTTAACTTCAGACTCCTCTGAGAAAATCCTCCGACCTCTTGCTGTGATTAAACTTTTTCAAAACCCGTCGTGATGAGTCCAAAACTGCACAAAGCTGCTCCAGTTTAGAAGTTTTCCCCACGACGAGCTGCAGCCGAATAATGATTCAGCACAACAAGAGCCAACAAACCCACAGTGTGTTAAACAAAGACACAGTGCAAACAAACACTTCCTGTTAGACTTCACCTGTCAAGTCAAATAAAAGCTCGAGCTGCCTCTCCTGTCGACCTTGCGGGCAGGTAGAGGTCGGTGTGAAAGTTTAGTGTGCGAGGGCTGAGCGAGCGAGATGAGTGACAGCTGAGGATCCTGCTGGGTTCAATCTAGCGTGGATGGCTGAGTCAGTGGAGACTCATCCTCTCTGTCAGGGACCGGGGGAGGAAAAAAATATGACCGCGAAATACATCTGAAAGCTAAACCGACATTTCTAATCCATGGATTTTTTTTTTTTTATGAGGCGTATCATGTGAGTCATTTAAAACCGTTTGGTGGAAAATAGCTGACTTTCTGCTGTGTGTTGATTGATTTTCAAGATTTCATATTCATCACAGTCGGTTTCTGCACTCAAAGTCGAAATAATAAAGTTTGCTGCAGCATCCGTCACTCCGAGGCTTCTGCTTTCTAATCAAGCCTTGTCATGTCTTCTGTTGTTTCTGAGACAGAGCCTTTGTCCCAGTCATACTTATATAAACCAGATTCTTTTTGAACACAACAACAATGGAAAATGTCAGACTGTTGTACACTGACACAAAGCGTTTTGGTAAAAATCACTGCATTTCAGAGTGTCATTAAACAAGCTCTGGTAAAGCCACTGTGCACGACCTGCTAAGCAGCAAACAGACACAGTTGGAGACTAGCTGGTGAACATAATGGAGCATTTAGGAGCTAGAGAGCATGATCTTTGCTGGAGACCAAAAACAGAGCTAAGATGGAGAGAATTTTGGATTTATATTCATCAGGTGACAAAAACATGACTGCACATGAACAGGGATCTGGTTGCCAAAATGTTCGATATAACGACTCTCTCTATTTGTTTCTGGATCTTTCAGCCCTTCAAAAAAAATTTAGAGGACATTTGGGCAAAAAGAAGTTCTTAAGTGGTTCGTTTACTTACAAAGATTGTGAAGATTTCAAGTTTGAAACTGGTTATCCAAGGTGCAGTTTGATTGATGCAATTGTCTGCAGATAACTGCAGAAAAAAAAATACTGACTTTAAATCCATCCATGCATCCATTATCTTCCACTTTTCCCAGGTCAGGTCACGATGGCACCGGGGTATTCCAGACATCCATATCCACAGCAACCCTTTCCAGCTGGGGGATCCCAAGGCGTTCCCAGGCCAGATGGGATATTTAATCCCTCCAGAGAGCGCTACCCTGGGGTCTCCGCCCAGCTAGGCGTGCCGGAAAACCTACGCAGGAAGCTGCCCTGGAGGCATCCTAATCAGATACCTGAACCGCCTCAACTGGCTCCCTTCCACATGAAGGAGCGGCTCTGCGTCGAGCTCCTCTAAATGTCAGAGCTCCTCACTCTTTCTCTGAGGCTGATCACAGCCGCAGCCTCGTGCTTTCGATCAAAACCCACAGCTCATGACCGCAGGTGAGGTTTGGAACATAGATCAGCTGGTAAATCAAAAACTTTGCCTTCAGGCTCAGCTCCCTCTTCACCACAGCAGTCCGGTGCGTCGCCAGCATTACTGCTGACACCGCACAAAACCCGCCTGCCCATCTCACCGTCCATTTTGGCGTCACTCACGAAGATCCTGGGATACGTTAAAGTCACTCCACACCTGGAGGGAGCAATCCAGCATTTTCCGTCAGAGAACCATGTCCTCAGACCTGGAGGTGCTGAACCTCATCCCAACCTCTTCGCACTCTGACCTCAAACCACCCCAGCGCAGGCTGAAAGTCACGTTCTGACGGAGCCATCTGAACCACGTCATCTGCGAAAGGCAGAGATGCGATCCTGTCCTTGATTATCGCAAACAGGATCGGAGACAAGGGGGCAACCTTGGCTCTCTGATAACGTGTTTGACTTTGTGCCAAGAATACAGACGCAGCTCTCACTTTGGTTAAACAAGGACCAGATGGCCCCCAGTACCCCATCCTCCCGCAGAACCACCCACAGGATTTACAGCTCTCAAATATTAAACACCATTTCATTGATCTCCAGCATCTTTTTTATGTGTTAGAGTTCAAAAATTCAGAAAAACTGTTTTCTAGTCGCACAAAATCAATTCTGTTTTAAAAAATGTAATTCAAGTCAAACTGGGGATTGATGTCAGTTTGTCTGTCTGTCCTTGCTTCGGTCCAGACTGAAACGCCTCAACAACTGCTGGATGGACTTGAAGACGTGTGGTTGGGATGTTCATGTCCCCCTCAGGATGAACTGTAATAAATCTTTTCTTCTAGTGGCATCATCAGGTCAACATGTTAGTGTGTCCAACACTTTGGTTTATGGCCAAATATCAGCAGAACTGAAGACATTCCCATCAGCCTCAGCTGTGCTCTGTGTCTGCTGCTAATTAGCTCATGTATGCAAACACCTGAACTACACCTGGATAGCATCAGCACGTTAGCACTGACTTTAGCACTGAGCTCGAAGCACCACGATAAAATCATATCAAATGATAATATTAAACTAGAATTTAAAAAGACCATTTTAAACTTACTCTGCAGCACACTTTGAAAACTAAGCAAGCCGACAGAGATCAAATTTAACACATTATAGAGAGAAGAGACAGAACACTAAGGAGAGATAAAGATAAAACTCAACATATCAGAAAGCAGCCTAATGCAAAGATACAGGAGGCCAATTAGATTTAAAAATACAATGAAATACAAATGTGAGAACGTATGCAATGATTATTAGAGTATCATATTCTCCTTTCATTATTAAAATACAGAGTCATCCAGCACAGCAGGGCCACCATAGAGCAGCATAGGAAGACCATACATTCCTACAGGGAGAAGAAATATCATAGACATACTACAGCAGATTAACGACTCCCCACAGACTCGCTGCACCTGTGAGATCTTTACGGGATATTACGGGAGCGTTGTGTTTTATGACCGACATATGTAGCCTTCAAAGCGGAAACGGGTCCACACGGTCAGAAAATGATGAGACGGTGCCGAAAATTTACAACCTATGAACACAGAGGGATGAGATGTGTTAATAGGGCTATTACTGGAGATTTTAGAGGAGATTAGAATATAAATAGCCCTGTATAATGATTACAGGAATAAATTGGCTCCGCTCAGGTGTGATCGACGTTTCTAGATTCATATCAGTCGTCAGGCCCGTGTGTGTGTGCGCGCGTGTGTGTTCATTAAACAGGTGTTAAACGGTGTTTGTGGTGTCACCGCCGGTCATCCGTGTCTTTCTCTTACCTCTGCTGGGCGGATCTGATGCTCTCTCTTTCACTGTCTCTCTCTCTCTGCACCTGATGGAGACAGCTCGCTCTGCGTCCGGGCTCCCAAAAATAAGGTAAACCAAAATTGTATCCTCAACAACAACGAGTGCGATCTGATCCAACGACTGTCTGTTCAGGAAATCAGGAAACGCCGGCTGCGTCGTTTGCAATGACCAGAAATTTCTTCTGCAGAAATGAGGTGAAATTGCCTGTAAAACGTCTGTTTTCCGCGGTGCCGCACGCAGCTGCTTTACGCACGGCCTGACGATGCCATCCTACTTTAATTCAAGGTGGAGCGAGGCGATATGGGAGTATTTGCAAAGGCTGTCTGCTACCAGACACCTCCTTCCCCTAAAAATAACCACCACCGGCTTCTCTGTGAATGAACAGCCTTTTTTTTTTTTTCAGGCTGCTTGCAGGCAGTTCCTCCGCCCTATCACGCGGCAGATTTCTGCAGACGCGCAGCGGCGGGAGCGGCAGTCATTTGGTTGCTATGACTCATAACTGTAGCAGTGAGGCGTGTAATTGCTTCAGCATCAATAACACAGACATCCTCCTGAAAAAGAGAGGGGTTATGCTTGTTTGTGCTGCAACAACAAACATATAAATCGCACAAACACACAGGTGTGTTTTCTGCAGCATCATTTCACATTCAGCACACTCACCTGTTTCAGGGCAGCTTCTCCTCCACAGTTTCATTCTGGCATTTAAATGTTGCATCATCACAACACCACATGTGTTTTAAATCTGGTTAATCAATTATTCTTTGTTAGTTCATCAACTGTCATGCAGCATTTAAAATTTGTTTTCGGGTTAAAGCTTCTGAAATATGAGGATTTTAAGAGTCACAGATATTATTTGTCACTTGCTCAGACAACATCTGCAGTGAAATGCAGACTGACATACTGAGGCTGTGCTAAATGACCCGTCTCTCTTCTTCTATGCCTTTCTAAAACACTTGAGCGTGCCATCTTCGTTCATTTTCTGCATACCTCTACCAGAACAATCTCCCACCAGTTTGAGACAGACAGGAACTCCACATTGCTAGAAGAGCCTCCCTCTTATACATCCTCACCATGCTGGACCCTTCAGCAGCATTTGACACGGTGAACCACCAGATCCTCTTCTCCACCCTATAAGAACTGGGAGTTTCAGGCTCTGCACTCACTCTGTTCGTACCTCAGGGACCAGACTAACTTGGAGAAAATCTGTTTTAACTTTGCAGCCTTCACGACTGGGGCCCCTCAGGGTTCTGTTCTGGGTCCCCTCTTCTTTCTCTACACCAAGTCACTCTGCTTGGTTACCCGCTCGCTTGGCTTCTTCTTCTACCACACCTACGCAGATGACACTCAACTACTCTTTTCATGAGGTGAATCGTTCAGGTTCTGGTCCAGGCTCTTGTCATCTGGAACTTTGACAACTGCAACTCGCTGGGCTGCCTGCATGTACCATCTGACCTCTGCAGCTCGTCAACAATGCAGCAGCTCGGCTGGTGTTTCACCTACCCGTGTTCTCCCACACTACACCGCTCCTCCACTTCCTGCACCGGCTACCGATGGATCAATTCAAGACACACGGGACTACAGAACATGGTTCAACGTAACACCCCAGGTCTTCCAAGATGCTTGGCAATTGCCAATCAGCTTGCTACCCCCTCACTATGAGTGCTTTCCATCTACGGTCCTCCACAATGGTGGTCCGAGCGCCCATGAACATCAGGACAGCAGCAACCTGGTCAGACTGCACCATGGCGATAAGAAAGCCCAAAACAAAAAACCTCTTTCTCTTATTGTTTCTAAATTGAGGGCAGGTTACAGCATATTTGATGAAGTTGGTGTTGGTTTGGTGAAGTTAATTGAGCTTATTGTAAACTGCTTTGGATTAAAGTGTCCAGCTAAATAAATAAGGTTTTGTAAAAGGCCTGTGTGCACTAAAAGATAATTAGACTAAAAATAAGAATTAAAAACTAACTATAACTATCTAACTATAAAGGTTAAGAATATAAATATGATAGATTAATATAGTGAAGTGGGAATTGTTAAGTCTCTGTAAATAATATCACAAAGACTACAGTCTAGACCTGCTCTATATGAAAAATGCAATGAGATAACTTGTTGTGAATTGGCTCTATATTGAATAGTGTAAGTAAAATGCTAAAGTGTTTATTGCCGCAGTGTATGTGGGCTGTATAAAGAAAGGGTAATATGTACACGTCAGCTGGAAAAGTCATTTGAATTACTTTTATTGATGTCATTGTGAATTGAATATTAAAGGCTACAGTATTATAGCCTGAGACAATGAGTTCAGCAATTTAAATTTATAAGTCAATAAACAGAAAAAAAATTAACTTTTTTGATCATCAGCTAATCATTTGGCTGCTTCCAGCTTCTCCACTGACAGATTTGCTGCTTTATTTTGGTCTTATGTGAAATTAAACTGAATATTTTTACGTTGTGGACTGACCAACAAAATACTTTGGAAATTCTGATGTGTCACGTTCAGCCATCCAGCTGACACGGTGTTAGGAGTGTAGTTTTGTGTTCATGTCTTTCCTGTTTAAGTCGTTTTTTTGGGGTTCTGTGTTTCTAGAAGCTTTGATCTTGTCATATTTCGGGTTTTGTAGCTAAGTTTAATCTTTTGTTCATTCACATGTTTAAGTTTTCTTAGTATCTGTCTTGTCTCTTATCTTAGTTCTTAGTCCTGTGCTTTAGTTCATGCTTAGTGTTTTTTCAGGTTTGTGTACTTCGGTGTTTTATTATTTTGGTCTTAGTCCTTAGTCTTATGTCTCCATGTCCAGTGTAGTCCTGTCTCCTGTTTGGTCCCGTCTCTGTCCCTGCCCTGATTATGCTGTCTTTCCATGTTTTGCGTTTTACTTTGGTAGATCTGTCCTTGGGTCTTCACGTATGCTTCCTGTTTACTTTGTAGTGTTCTGTTCTCATGTGTCCTTGTCTAGCTTTGTTCCAGTTGTGGATTACCTGGGGCGAGTTCAGCGCAGACAAAACGTAGCTAAACGGTGGTTCCCTGAACACCCTGTTGTGTACGCAAGGCTGCATTTTCCTGCCTTTATGACGCCACTGTGTTTACAAACTTGTTGCAGCTGATTGGGTAACACCTGAGACACGCCCAGCAAACTGCAGCAAACATACCTCGAAGCCTGTTGCAGAACGCAACATTGCAAGGAAACGCGTTGTTCAGTCTGAAAACGTTGCAAACGTGTGTTTCAGCCCCGTGTATTTATTGTCCTCAGTTGTGTTCAGTGTTTGTGACGTCCTCGTCTTGGATCAGTGTTAGTGTCCGTGTTTTTGGATTTTCACTGTGGATTATGTTCTGTTACCTTTGTTTGTACTCCAGCCTCAAAGCTCCTGTTGAAGCCTGTTTACGGTAAGTTTTGTGTTAATAAATATTTTCTGAGCTGGACCTCCTCTCAGCCGGGAAACAGGGATTTAGGCCCAGCAGGCAGGCACTCACGAGACAGACATCGCTCACTCTTACATTTAATCTTTTATGCATGTTCTTATATTATTATTACTAATTTTGTTGGGGCTTATATCAAACACAACGTTTTGTTGTAACTCAATTATTTGCTCAATCCCTCACCAGCAATATAATTTCCTCGACAAGACGTATATTTAGTGGGGTTTTATGTAACTTACAGGTGAGATGAGGCGGCAGTCCAAAATACGGCAACATTCATCCAAACATGAAGATAAAAGTCCAGAATCCAAAGAAGCAGCATTAATCCAGGAGACATTAAAACAAGACTGACAGGAGAATAACCAGAGAGGCAGGAGGAACACTGGCGAGACACGACACAGTGGAAACAAGGCTGGGTGAAACAGTGAAATGTCAACTAGACAGTAGTGAAACAGAGACACCTGGAGACGACGAGACGCAGGTGAAACACATCAGAGCAGCTGCGAACAATCAACCCAGAAACACAAGAACGGGAAGTAAAACAAACCAAACAGGAACCGTGACGAGATGTTTTGACATTTTATTGATCTAACAATTAAATAATTAATCCCAAAGATAAATCTGCAGATTCATCAGTAATGAAGATGACTCATAGCTGCAACAGCTACTCTCTCAGTGGTCGACACAGAACTGCAGCGGCCCTGAGAGCTGCAGATTGAATGTGTTGGGAATATTTACCTCTGCAGCACAACGTCTGCCGACATGATGAGTGTAAAACAGCCACTGAGGGGCTGCTACACTAACATTTAGTTATCACCTGTGTCCAATAACGATACCAGTTACACTCCCACAGAGATTTTAACCGTTTATTGCACAAACAAAATGCATGCTGGGACAAAATCTGAGCAGCTTGACACAGACTGAGCTTGGAAACCACCAACAGAGCTGCAGATACAAAACATCTAATGAGCACTTAATAAAAACATTAAACACTCGCACACAACTGAAGGAGGAGGCTGGGGAGGTGCAGTTTTGTCTGCTATTAACTTTTAATGTTCCACAGAAAGTACATTTACTCTTATTCATTTAGCTGATCTTTATCCAGCGACTGACAACTGCTATTCATGTCAGAGGTCCCACGCCTCTGGAGCAACGATGGGGTTAAATGTCTTGTTCAGGGACACATTGGGGATTGAACCTGGGTCTCTCACAACGAAGGCATGTGTCTTATCGATTGCGCCATCGCCAAAAAAAACAAAACCAACTATGAGTTAATTTTCTCTGTTTCAAAAAAAACAGGTTTGGGTATTTCTTTCATTTTCTTTGTGCAATGCATCGTGGGTGAACAGTGCACATCAACAGCAAGTTTTCCAGTGTGGACCCTACGTAAACCGGCTCAGAGTCAGTTTGTAGTCTGGATTTGGGTTGCAGGAGGCTGGAGGCTGTAGGCAGGAGGCAGGAGGCTGGAGGCTGGAGGCTGGAGGCTGGAGGCTGGAGGCTGGAGGCTGGAGGCTGGAGGCTGGAGGCTGGAGGCTGACCTGGGTCGGTCGGGGTACAAACTGGTACACTCCCAGTTAATAATCATGTTAACATACAAGTTTCCAGGTGACTTTACCTGCATGTTGTTGGACTTTGGGAAGAAACTTAAACACCTGGAGGAACCACAACAGATTCAAACCTGGGACCAAATATTAGCATACAGGACAAAGAGTCTGCAGCTCTGTGAGGCTTTACGTAGGCACAGTTCAGCTAAATGCTAATGTCAGCAAGCTAATATGTTTTAATGTCACTGCCTAAAAACTGGTAGGTAGCGTTGTAGTCAAGACCGCCCAAACCGAGACCAAGTCAAGACCAAGACCGGGGTTTATCGAGACGGAGACAAGACCAAGACTTTTAGGGGCTGAGACCAAGTCAAGACCAAGACCCAGGGCGAGCAGCCGGTGACCAAGTCAAGACCAAGACCCAGAGGCTGAGGCAAGACCGAAGTCAAGACCAAGACCCAGAGGCGGGCAAGACCGAAGTCAAGACCAAGACCGGGTTTATCAAGACAGAGACAAGACCAAGACTTTTAGGGTCTGAGACCAAGTCAAGACCAAGACCGGGGTTTATTGAGACGGAGACAAGACCAAGACTTTTAGGGGCTGAGACCAAGTCGAGGCCAAGACCCAGGGCGGGCGAGACCAAGTAAAGACCAAGACCCAGGGCGGGCGAGACCATCTAAAACTGTACTACGACACCACTGGTAGGTGTCATGTTTACCAGGATATTAGCCAAAATTAGCATGTTAACAAATGGTAATTAGCACTAAACACAAAGTTCAGCTGATGGGAAAGTCATTAGTTAGTTTTGCACATGTTATGTTTATATTCATAAACTAGGGCCCATTGGGCTAAAAGTCAGAGGATCACCCGTCTGGACTGAAGTGGTGGCTCACATTATGACTAAAACACGTATCTTCTTCAGTCTTGATCGAGCACCTGTGAACTGTGAGAATAAAACAACAAAGAAAGTATACGATTAAACTTAGTGGAGCCGAGGAAGAACGATTAAAAGTCAGCTCAGCTTCAACCAGCACCAAGCCAGAAATCTTGTATCGTGGACTCAGACCTGAATTTCAGCAGCCACATTCAGACCGTTATAAAGTCAGTCTGTCAGCCTGAAGAAAAGGTCAATGATTAAAGGTAAAGGTACTTTTATTTGTCACATACACAAACATGTTGCGATGTACATCCTCTGGCAAACCTAACAAGTTTTTGATTAAAGGACTTGTGACTCAGCAGGACCTTAAAAAACGAGTCCATGCATTTATCTTCAGTGGACTCGACCACTGTAACGGTGTCCTTAAGGGCTCCCTAAAGACCATCAGACAGCTGCAGCTGGTTCAGAACGCTGCTGCTCGAGTCCTCACTAAGACCAACAACGTGGATCACATCCTGTTCTGAGGTCTTTACATCGGCTTCCTGACTGACAGAGGATTGATTTTAAAATCCTGCTGTTGGTTCATAAAGCACTGAGTTTGCTGCTGCTGCTACGTTATGAACCATCCAGACCTCTCAGGTCTTCAGGGACCAGGTCTGCTTTCTGCATTTTATTCAATCAAACTTCAGACTTTTGATTATTATCTTACATCCGCTGTAACTTTTAATTTCCTGTTTTAACCTGTATTATTTTCTTTTTTAAAAAGTATTTAAATGTATTTTTGATGTTTCCCAATGTTGCGTTTACATTTTTATGTAAAGCGCTTTGAGTTGCCTTGTTGCTGAAATGTGTTACACTAACAAACTTTCATCGCCTGATTCATTCACTACGTGGCCAAAAGTATGTGGACACGTGGACATTCGTGTCATGTTGAAGCCGTGCTGCCGTCTCAGCTTCCACTCTTCAGGTTTCAGTCTTGCAGGGATTTGCTCCCATTTAGACAGAAGAGCATCAATGGGGTCCAACAGTGATGCTGGTGATCAGGCTCAAAGGTGATGGAGGGGAACTGGTGGAGGAAATATTCAGATCCTTTATATAAGTAAAAGTACCACATTGTTTAATAAAAATACTCCCAAATTCCCAATTTGCAATTAATCAATCAACAAACTGGGTCTTTTATAGGATCCAACACAAATAATGTAAATGTGCATTTATAAATATATGAATACATTTATAGACCTTATTTTATATTTTCCGTATTTAGACTTTCTTTCCAAAGATGACTAATTCCTACCTGTACTGCAACGTACCTGTGCAAATTTCTATTCTAATGTCTGATTTTACCTTCTGTTACCCATCTGATCTCTGCTCACACAAACCTCTTCGTGAATGATTGTTTTGACTTTTCTCTGACTGGTAAGAACAAGCTTAGAGTCACAGCACCACCTTCAGGATCCCTGCGGTCAGGACACCTGCTCTGAAGGTGCAGTAAGATTTTACTTTGTTTCTCTCTTTCCTGTTTTAAGGTGACCCCCCAGCGCAAAGCAGCTCCACCAGGAGTTTTCCCAGTCTGCCTGACTTTATTTGTACTTTACTTCAGTCTTTTCTTTTCTTGCTACTTTCGTATTCTACCATATTTATTTAGTAATTTTGCAAGTTAAGATTTTGGCTGTTTTATATCCCCTGATAAAGTTGTGTTTAAACATTAATACACCTGGCTCACTGAAGTACCAGATGGGTTCAGGGTCATAGTACAGCAGGTTGGAGGTGAGGGGCCCCGCAGCAGTTTGACCCCCCCTCAGTAATCCAACCAAGAACTGGTTTAACTACGACTCAGCAACTATTTTTCATTCTAACAATCTCTAACAAACATTTGCGATTAGAACTTTTTTCTGCTTGAATAAAATCTTCAGTTCTCTAAAACCAGCAGTTGTTGCGCTGATATTTGTAAAATGTCTCTAATTTGAATAAAATTCAAGACATTTTAAAAATGTCTCGAATCTGAATAAAAGTCAGATGGACTTTACTCACATTTTCAGTGAACTCTGGGAAAACAAAAGACCCCTCAGATCAGCTGGAGCCCACCACAGCTGCTCCAGCTGTCACGTAAATGTCATCAGGCTCAACAGGAAAGAATGTTTCTGGTTTTCAAAGATCAACTTATTTTATAGGCTACACTGAACTACTGATCTATATTTAGCCTCCTGGCAAAGAAACTGCAAGTCTGCTGAAACTTTCAGTTCTGTGTAAATCAGGTTTGAGGCTTTGATTCATCTTAAAGGTTCCACTTTTAAATGTCATGTGTATAAAACAATAAAAGCTCTGGCTTTCCCTGCTATAATTAGAATAGGCAGCACAATACAGTACAATAACATTAAATATTTACATTAGAGCGCAATATTCAATAGCCTAAAACAATAGTTTCACTGGTATTCCTGAATTTATGGGGGGATCAACAAACACTGGACCTAAAGTGTCCCATCAGGGCTGTCCACCCTTCACAATAACAGTGTTCTTAAGCTGCACTGTAACTAACTGTTTTTATCTTGTTTTAATTTTCTATTGAACTCTTTTAAATGGTATTTAAATGTCTTTGTTTTGTCCTGTGTGTGGCTGTCACGGTTCATGTAAAGCTGTGAACTCCCTTGTTGTTGCAAATAAACACCTCCTCCTCCCCCCACTTCTTCCTGCTGTTTCTTTAAAAGGACAAATTAAATATCCTACAGCCTGGACGCGTGTTGTAGGACAGAAGGCGGGGTTAAAAAAAAAGCTATAAAATGTGCTGTAACGCGGAAGCAGCGGGTATTAGCACGCCGGCCGGCCAGCTGACAGCCACAGACAGCAGCTCCCTGCTCCGCGCGTTTCTTTTAAACATCCTGATCAACAGTAAAAGATCCTGTTTTCTGACACACTCCTTCACGTCGCTCTTCATACAAGCAGACCTCATCATGGGTCCGACGGCGTTTTGTTGGATCGGTAAGTTTCTGCGATTTTCTTTTTTGGCGCCTTCGTTTCTAAAATCAGGAGTCAAACCAAAACAGCGCTCAGCTGTTTTCAAACAGTCACACAGAAAACACGAAGCCGCAACACAGAGAGAAACTTAACATTTACAGAGCTGATGTGAAGTCTGAATCCTGATTGGATGGAGGGACTTTTCCTCCTGATCGGCAGGTTTTGAGTTGAAGAAACGGACCAACAGATGCTCTTAAATTAAAGGTTTATAGATCAGCGGTTAAACTCTGTTGCTTACTTGCACTGTTGTAAAGGTCCGTGTGGTTTTACTTGTGCCCTGAGAGAGCTGGATCCAGCCGGTATAGATGGGGGACTTTCCTCCTCATCAGCCCCAGAGGTGCAGCAGCAGCACGGACAGGCTGACAGGGCGGGACAAGCGTAAAAGTGTTGGGGGGGGGGCACTGCTTCTAACAGAATTCATTTTCTCTCAAACACATACGTGCACGCGCGAACCTGCCGGCGGGGTTTTCCATCCCTCTAAACACGCAGCTCTCTGCGCACAGGCGCAAGTCTTCACTCCTGCTGAGTCCTTTACACAACCTTTATTATGAGCCTAAATATTCCAGTTTAGTGGCATGATGTCGTTCCTGTGGAAGTGTAGGCTCTGACATGTTTTATTAAGTACCCTGCATGTGCTGAAACTGATAGGGACATAAAAAAGTCATCATATCTGAGGTTTGTGGAAAGGTTTCCACTGATTCCCAGAAAAAGGCTGCTGCCTGTTTGCTCTTTATGTTGCTGGCTCAGAATGAGGAAGAGCTTAAAATGAACAGCATACAGTGTGAAAGTGAATCGTGTTTAAACAACAGTAGTAAATGATAATCACGTTGTGTCATAAGTGAAGAGAAAGAAAGTCATTGTTAAAACCACAGTCTGACTCAGAACTCCCACAAATAGTTTTTGTGATTTGTGTGAATTTATGATTGTGTGCGAGTTACCTTGAAATCTCGGGTTCTGAGAGGTTCGTTTGCCGAGAAAGAGGCAGGTGATGATGCTGCAGAAAGGAAAAACTCAGAAAGTTATATGCTCTTTAATCCAGCTTGAGCAGCGCTTCATGCAGACGTGTGTTCAAGTTGTCTGGGAGATTATTCTGTGTGTAAACGCTGTGTTTCTGGAAGTGGACCACATGAGTCTAGTGAAGTAACTTAAGTACCTTTTAAAAGGTTTGGCAGGCCCATCGTGTGAATAGAAAGGAACATCGCTGCAGGGGATTCTTATCCAAAATTACCCCTCAGCCGCCCCATTTGTCACAATTACAGGTCATGATTTAAACCACAAACTCCTCCCACGCACTCAACAGCTTATCACAACACACTAAGTGGATGAATGAAAGGTGTTGGTGGAAGTTAACATTGAATACAAACCCAACGAGGTTTTTACAGGGATTATGGCTCTGTTATTGATATCAGACCAGCCAGCACACAACCCACTCCGTTAAATGATGATTTTAACACCTGACTGAAACGGAAAAGCTCAGAACTAAACAGGAAGTGAAGCATGAAAAACTATCTTGTAATGTAATTTTCCTTTATTTTTCATCTCAAGGGGCCGGTGTTTGGGGATTTCCATCCTGTGAGATGTCAGTATGCAGAATGTTTCAGCTGTACAGCAGCAACAAAGTACAAAAAAACTCAATCAGATCAAGGCAAAGATACTTTTCAGGGTGTGGTCTAAGAGAAACAGAGGCTGAATAAACATTATATAGTTCAGAGGGAGCGTGCACGCTGTCTGACTGGCTCATCAAGCCATAACTCATTTAGATTCAGTGTGACTTTCGGAGGTCATCATCACATCTTATTACAAGAATCAGAATTCAGTCTCATAATAATCCAGTGAAAGTTGTCTGTAAATGGTTCCGCTGCAAACAGGAGCTGCTATCAGCTGATTCAGCTACTGTAAATGATGATAATCTGATTATGTCAGCAAATATAGACTAAACAGGGCTCAAGTTGTAGCTCACGCTTGCTTTTAAAATAAAGAGTATTGATTTGCTCTTGATATCAGATCAGATAACACCCATGCAGGTGTGTGTGTGTGTGTGTGTGTGTGTGTGTGTGTGTGTGTGTGTGTGTGTGTGTGTGTGTGTGTGTGTGTGTGTGTGTGTGTGTGTGTGTGTGTGTGTGTGTGTGTGTGGGGTCAGACAGTCAATCTGAAACCATTTCTCTAATTTTTTCCGTTTGTCTGAGAGACAATCAAAAAAGAGCTAAAACACTTCATGTGGGTGAAATATAGTCCAGATGTGGCACAGAGTGTGTTCGCTGCCCTGCTGGAAGATGTGTGGGGGATTTCCTCTTTGTGCCACAGCAGCCATTTTATTAGATGTACAGATATTCCTTCAGCACATTAACAGATAATGGCTTCCTTTCTCCTGTGAGTCAGGTGTTACTGTGTCACTTAGCAATGAGACAATAACTGGTTTAAGTACATATAACTGTCACATAAAAACACTGCCAGGTGTGGTTCAAGAGACCCAGGGGCTGAATAAACATCATATAGTTCAGAGGGAGCACGCGTGCTGTCAGTGTGACTTTCTGAGGTCATTATTATATCTGTCAATAAGAATCAGAATTCAGTCTCATAATAAAGTTGTTGTAAATGGTTCCACTGCAAACAGGAGCTGCTATCAGCTCATTCAGCTACTGTTAACGGTGACAGTTTGATTAAATATCAGCTAAACAAACAGAGCTGCAGTTGTAGCCGTGGTGACATACTTCCTCACATGTTTCCTGAACAGATTACAGCACGTCTGTTTATCCAGGACCAACATGTCAGTTTTAAGAATCTTAGCAGAGATTGTAAGAGCTGGACGTGTGCTCAGTATTTCAGTAGCAGCTCTAACAGTGAGTTTGTGTCATGTGACTCAGCACTTTAATTCACAACAGCTTTATAAAAAAGTCGTGGTGTGGAAGTGAATGTTTGGCGGGTGTTGTGGGAGCTGCGGGCAGCTCTAGGTTTTGTTTTTCATACTGTCACGCCCTCATGAGGTAATCTGTCTCTCTTTACCTCGGCATGTACAGTAATTGTAAGCTGAGAGGAAACACAGATAAGCTGAGTAAACACGTAACCACACGTGGATAAATCACACAAGTGCAAGACAAACAACTTTATCAGAGCCGGCAGGTCTTTAAAAAGTCTCTAAGTCTATGTGACGATCCGAAATGGATCAGCCTGGTGTTATTCTGCCGCACTGACAACAGATCTCATGTGCAGACCCCACAAAACACGAGGCAACGGGCCCCTGAACACAGACACCTAAACGTCTCCTGCACAGGAGTCTGTTTTTGTGGGTACCAATGCAGTGCATGACGACACATGAAGAGTTTGATCTGAAAGAAGTGCGAAGCTAAAACACCATCACATGTTAACTGTAACTGAGATTCCTGGAAATGGCACCGTTACATATTCTCAGAAAAGGACGAGCGATGGCAGGTGGTTTTGGGACTTTCTTTGTGACCAGGACCCGGGTGGGGTGGGGCAACACTGCAGTCTGTGAAAAGGAAGGAAAGGAAGCAAAGGGAAGCTCAGCTCTGTGAAAGTTGGGGAACCACAAGAGGATGCAGGTGGACGGTGAATGAGGGTCAATATAAAAATTACAGACTTCAGAGTATCACCAGACGCATGTTTAATAAACTGAGCTCATAAATCTCATTGTTTCGCCTCGAGCGTGTAGGAAAAGGTCGTGTGTCAAACAAACAAAGTTATCTCCCAGCAGGGTGGCAGGTAAAGGAGGGGACGGGGGCTTTTCTTTTTCTTGCTCCGGTGCTGGACATTCCAACATTCCTCTCCTGACGTGCAGATGAAAATGCAAATGGCTCAGCAAAGTGGAAAACAAATGTGTCATCATCACTCATGAAAACTTGATATGCAGCTCCTCCCCACGTCTTCACGTATCTGACATGTCGTCATCTTCTTTTTGTTTTTGCACTGAGCCTGATAACTCAAACACAATATTTTCTTACTACAACACAAAGTTTAGATTTATGTTATGACTGTTTTTAAAACGTCTGTTTATTCTAAGTCAGGAGGGAGGCGGCTCTGCGATGAACCGATGTGAACTCTAGAACTAAACCGCAGTCAGAGTTTATCTCTGCACTGACTCGTACTTTTATCTCCTCCAGGCTTCCACACAAACCCAGCTCTGATTACACTTAAGGTTCATTCACACTGTACGTGCAGAGATCATGGATCATTAAAAGCTCTTAATCTCTATTAAACTGAACCTTCATGTGAGCCGATAAAGAAAACGCTCATACCTCAAAAATCTCCTCTCAGTTTAGTGACGTTTCCATCTCATCCGTCTCTTCCACTCCTCGTCTCCTGAGAGTCCTTAACCCTTTGACTTCAAGCCAAAGCCCTGTGGGCTTGAGCCCTGACCTGCAGAGACAAATAAAAACAACTGAGATTCACATTTATAATGTTGACTGTCTTTTTTTCTGCTGCTTAAATGTTAAACGCGTCACCGTTGGCCTCAGAGAAAGAAATTTACTCCCTACTGTCTACTTGAATGCGAACGGCTTGACAAAGTTCTCGAGTTCTCCATTATCCAGGTCCCTTAACGCCTCCTATCAAAAAAGATGTTGAGGCTGATGACAAAATATTTTTAGTTTGTATTTAATGATGTCTCTGATGCTGTTTATCTGGTTACGCCTGTCGCTCTGCTGCTGTCATGTCACTATAGTTCTGCAGGTATTTCATAAAACCAAAGTGTTGGACACGTCACAATGTTCACCTGCTGATGGTGCAAAGGTTATTACAGGTCATCCAGAGGGGAACATGAAGCTCACAGCAGTTTCTGAGATATTAAGAAAAACTTTATAAAGACTCTGGTGGCTCAAAGCAGGCTCCATAAACGTTAAGCTGGTTCTGGTAAACTGATTTTTAGATCAGTCTTCAGCTGCATTTCAAATAAAAATGAACTGGAGTTTCTTTTCACAGTTTAGTTTCAGATTCAGGTACTTAATCGTGTTTTCTTCTTTTCAGCTGCCACACTTCTCTGTCTCTCACCTGCAGCAGCAGCAGAGTCTCCTCCGGCTCTAACCTGCGGCGTTGCCAAACAACCGGACGGGTTAATCAGCTACAAACTGTCCCGACCGCCCAGTTCACCCAGCTGTACCCGAACTGGGAAACAGTGAGCGTAAGTCCTTCACACTCATCGTTAGTAAGATCTAATACTGAGAACAGACTACAGGAGCGTTTGATTAGCGACCATCAACTGAGAGGCAGATTATTTTTCTGCGCTCCTATTGGTCAGAGTCACCGAACGCGTCGTAGAAGTTGTGGAACCAGAACATGTAGTGTGTTTGTTCTTCTCCTTGTGCTGGTACCTTGTCGTGGTGGAGAGGCTTGTGCGTCCCAAAGACCCTGAGAGCTGTGCGGAGGTTCAACCAAGCGGATTGGTCTCAGGTGAGGGCCCGACCAAAAACAGCACACCGGCCCTTCGGGTTAGGGGGGGGGGGGACAACAGGGCCAAAGATCTACACTCAGCCTGTCAAACAGTGATAAATCAGCTGTCTTGGGACACTTGTACGGATGTTTTAAAGCTGACTCTCTGCAGGTAGATCAGCCTGATCATCTTGAGAGAACTCAACACAGGTCCTTCTGTAGATTTAGTTGCTTCTCTCTCTTCATGTGATCCCAGGTAGACTGGATGATGTTGAGATCGGGGCTCTGTGGGTGCTGCAGAGTGAATCTGGGGTTAATCAGATCCAAAGAGCTTCTTCAACCACCTCCAGTTACCCTTAATTTTGAACCTCTCCTGGTATGACTCCTCACAGACGTATATATCGTCAGTGAAACTCACAATATGAGCACAGACGAGTAGAAGTGATACTTTCAGTTCAGTTACTGAGGTTTAAATTGTGGGTGCAAAGCAAACTATAGATTTCGCTCCAGTTTTGTATATCATGATTCATCTTCTCCTCTCCTTCAGTGCAACTGTTTGTCCCCCCAGAATATTAATAAACATTAATGTCATTAGCTCTGCACAGCTAACAGGAGGTGTGGACGTAGACATGTTGATTTTTTTGCAACCACAAGCGGGAACCTTCTGGTCTACAATATGAAGCTGATCGCGGAAGTGCCTGAAAGCTGCATTCTGTTGAAAAGCCAGCAGGGGCTGACTCTTCTGGTTGCAAAAGTCCGCTCCATTAGAAATAATGGGAAATGCTCCTTCAGCTGAATATTTCTCCGGAGTTTATGTCTCAGTCGCTAATTTCAAGTCTACTTCAACACAGCATGATGTTCACTTTAGTAAATTATGGTCCCGTTTAGAGGAACAGAGACCAGGAAGCAGGGGAGGCTTTAGGGCGGGGCTACAAACTGATTGACAGGAACATAATTTACTAAATGAACATCATGCTGTGTTGAAGAAGACTTGAAACTAGCGACTGAGACCATAAACTCATCAGGAAAGTGTTTACTGGGGTAATTATTCAGCTGAGAAGGAGAAATCTTTTCTTCCTGCAGCCGGTGGAGTCGCCCCCTGCTGGCTGCTGGAGAGGACGCAGGTTTAAGCCTCTTCAGCACAGTGATTATTCAGGTTGTCGGCTGAGCTGAATGGGATGGTGTGATGAAACACCGTTTTTAAAGGTCAGGGAAGTTTCACTGTCACTGTGTTGCGCCATCCTCTCTCAGTGAAGAGGAAACTCCTGTAACTCCGTTTGTTTTTTTACTTCTTATTGTTTGAATCCATGTGGAAAAATGTGCTGCTGATCACTGGGAAACTCCCACCTGAACCCTGACGGTCTGTCTGTGTAGAGAAATCTTTTTTTTCCCCACTGTTAAAGGTTTTTTTCTCAGCTTTAGAAATAAATCTGTTAAATTCTCATTTTGACAGAAGTGAATAAAATCTGACCTCTTGATGGGTCTGTGTTTGTTTTCCAGAAAACTGTGATCGTCAGTGAGGCGAAAAAATTTGACTCGCGGCTCGTGCAGAACGTGACCGAACAGTCCGTCTTCCTCAAAGAGTGCCACGACCACCTGCACTACAGGGAGAACTGCGAAGGGGTAAACATGTGCATCTAATCCAGCCTCAGTGCCACCATCAGACACCAACCAGCTTCAGCCTGGAAATATTAAAATGAGGGAATTTCCCAGATCTGCGTCCAGCCAGTGTTCACAGCTCAGGAGTGTTTTTTGGCAGCAAGTCAAACTTTCAAACAGCTAATTTTCTGTTTGTTAAAGTAAGACTGAATCAAATAAATGAAAACTAATCCGTGTCCACACGCCAAAAAAAAAGCCACATTTACAGGTGAAAGGCAGCAGAGCTTAAAGGAGTTTGAAGAAAATAAAATAATGCGTGTGAATATAAGATAAGATGGGTACTCCTTTATGAATCCCTGTAGAATCAGTTAGCATTCCATGTAGATTAAGGAATAAATATATGCACACGATATACAATCAAATATAACATGTGTGCTGCAGATATTCCATGTGAAAACATACAGTATGTGCCTCAGGCTTTCTTTCCAGGTAACTTGTCAGGCTTCTGAGTTTTACAGCACATGAGAAAATACATGTGCAATTAGTCAAACTCTAATAACCTACTTTTAATCCAGCAGCTAACACATTAAACTTCAAAGCTTATTTGGGGAAAGTCACCAAATCTGCTTTTATCATCTGGAAAACAACATGCAGCCATTTCTCTCAGCACAGAGGGAGAAATGCTTGATGAGCCTTTATTTAATTTCATTTATTCTTCTATATTGATCAATAGAGAGTTAGAGCTGTAGCACTGCAAGCAAAGCTAAAAGCCTCATAAAAAACTTATGGAAATGCATGGTAGACACGCACAGTACATAACCTTTATCTTTAGCTGATGCTCTCCTACAACAGTTCTTGCTGCACGTTCATCTGACCCCGCTGCAACAAGGACAAGCACATTATCTGCACTCATTAATCCTCCCACTCGCTCAGACCTGAAACATGCCCAGACATGTTCACTGAGAACTCAGACTGCACTTCCTGGTTCTGAACATCTGGGTCTTTACAGTCTTTTATAAATAAAAAAAACACTTGTAAAAATCATAATTTGTGATCCAGCAAACAGGATTTAATCAAACTAGTCAGTGAACTACACCTCACCTGCAGCTCTGTCGTTCTGTCTGTTCACATGTTTGAAGATCAGTTTAAATCCAATTTTAGCACTAATTACTAATGTAATCTACACTCAACCTCTCATTCTTCCTTTTAGGTCTTTATGGAAGCCCACTGCCAAGGTGAGTGATGCATGACAACCTCAAGCTGCAAAATAGACCATTAATGTGTGTTTCCTGTTATCAGCCCACGCGGCACTCGTGCTGCTCGTAATATACAGTAATACTGAAGCTAAATTTGTTCTTTGTTTTCTGTTCTTTAAAAAGCCTGAAAAGTGTGTGATGATCGTTTTGTTTCAGCAGATGGCATTTTCCAAACAAGAAAATTAGATTAATGATGAAACGGTACCCAACATATTATTATTTAACATATAAAAACATATTTAAAGCTAAACCTGTTCCCAATTCTTTTTCTCCTGATAGCTCTTATAATAAATCTGTGTCTAGTTGGACTTTGGAAAACATTTGTGCAAAATTTGGGTACAAACTTTGACTTGTTTGAGCAAACCAAAGCCCCGCCGTGTGAGTGATCTTAATGGAAAATGATTATCCCTTCTGAAACTGATCTGTTTGTTTCCTAGTGAACTGCAGCCATCTTTTGGACAGTGGCGTTCATCCAACCGCCTGTGAGTCACCACTTTTCTTCATCAATGTGCTAAAGTTTGTGGTTTCAGGCTTGTTGACTAAAACCACTTTATAAACTGCTGGCTGCAGTTTGAAGGAACCACAGCTCAACCGCAGGACGCCTCATTTAAAGTCTCTTAACTGTATTCTATTACACAACAGGGCCAAAACATTTCCCCGACTGCACCCAAGTGCTGATAGTTTCTAAATGTCACCGTAAAACAGTTCAGCGTCTCTGAACGGGACAGCTGGGGGGGCAACACATCACAAACATTAACTAGAACTGCAAGCAGTTGTAAGAGGGGTCCAAGCCTCCCGACGCCAGCATAAGGTCCGCTGAGCTTGGTTTCGACCGGACACCCCTAACCTACGTTATGACATCACTTCACATTTTTTTGTGTTGGGTGTAAACTTTTATCAGCTTCGTCCATAGATGTGTAGATGGGCGTGTGGCTTCGCAGGAGTTAATTTAGTTTACGCCATTTTGCGTGGATATAAGGTTTTGGCATGCAGGAGTTCCAAGCCCAAATGCGTTGAACTTGCTTAAAGCCCTCTAGAGGTTGAAGTGTGCTCCTGAGTTACTCTAGCCAAGTTCACTCAGCAACCGTCAGGCTGTGATTGAGGGTAAATCAGCGGCCGGTCGTTCTGTGCAAACTACACAAGGACGCATTTCTGACTCCAGCCAGATATCTTGCACGCCAAATAACTTCGACATCCACATCCAGCCAATGAGAGCAGGCAGCTACTTTTTCACAGCCAAACCCTTTTCCTCCTCCAGCTCTCTGTAGCTCAGACCATCCCTGCTGCCTCGCGTGAGCTCATCCATCCTTTCACCCAGATTCTTTATCATTTCTATCTTTATAATCACAAACAGCTGTTTCGCGTGTGCAGGAGCTCATTTCACGTTTGGAGACCAGCATCTGGTGACACAGCCGCTGTCAGCTCGTGTAGCGTGTGACCCCCCTGATGACCGGACAGTCAGCGTGAGTGTGAAGCGGCACGACCATCGGCAGACGCTGAAAGTAGTGTAGTTTGCACGAGGCACCGGGGCCCTGCACCCAGCCTACGAGCGTCTGGGCCAAAGTATCACTTTTAGCGACGGAAGAATAAAAATAATAAAAACAGATTCCAATAAACTGCGACGCCTCTCATTCGCGGGTTCCCTGCTCTTCTCGGGCCCCTGATGAACATTTCCTCATGATGTTAAGCGCGTATGTAAAACAACATTCAGTGTCCTTCTAAACATATTTGCTTATGTGATTGTAAGCGACCTTTCTTGGAGACCGGGGCGGTGAAATCACGTCAGTGTTGGAAGCTCGTAAAGATTCAAACAAACTGCAGCAGAGAAAAGTAAAATAATAAAGCTGCTGTGGTGGAGTGACAGCTTCAGGCTGAGGATCTGGCAACCTTCCAGCAGCTGAGCAAAACAGATAAACTAGAAACGTCGTTGCATAACATCTCTCACGTTTAGATTTGCATTTAGATTTACTACAAATTCTGAATCTAAGTTTCCAGCGACATTTATAGTACGAACTTGTCGACTTCTCCTTTTTAAAAAGTGAAACTAGATTAGTTTTAAAGACGAGTATTGTGTCATACCAGGAATGACTGTGCAGTTAAGTAGAAAGTGTCAAATCAGAAAAACAATCACGGAAAATCTGAAGGCCCCTCTTGTGCCCAGTTCATTTCTGGTAAATACAGTAGGCAGGAGCCAGAAACCTGCCCAGCCCTCCCTTTGTGGTTTTACTGAAGATGGTTTATTTCTGCATCAGGTGATGGTACAAAAGCCTGATGATAATGTTCTGAGAAAACTGCAGGATGTTTGTGTTAATGTCACGGTCATGAGTCACTCAGTGTAAAACAGAGTTCAGCACGATAGTTAGATCAGATTAACTGTTAATTAAATTAACTGCCAACACTTTTGAGTATGAAGGTAACAAAATGCTGAATAAAACAGAGTTAGTTAATTCGCTTTCTTACCTGCTGATCTGGCCTTTTCTACTTTCGTTATATTTGCTTTAGTCTCTTTGAAATGATTATGTGAGCCGATTTACTGCATACAGGAATGCAGTGGAGCAACATACTTAAGCTTTAGCCCTAAATCACCCACATTCATTCTCAGCTTAAGGTTAAAGTGACAAAGATAAAACTTGGAAATTTGAAGAACATAAGCTACTTCAGTGCAGTTCTAAAGGTATTTTCCATTTTGCATATGAAGCAATGCATACTTCCATCTAGACCAAAATGATGAACTGACACACCAACATTGTCACGCTATTAGCTAAAACGATTGATGGTTTTGAAATAACAATCATGACCCATTCCTTCTCATCTTTGTCATCCTTTCAGTGAACTCCACCTCGTGTGAACTGCACCTTGAGCGCCCCATCTTGGTGAACGCATACATTGATCTGCATCTTTGGGACTTGGTGTCTGAGAACCCTGGATAGTGATTGCTCTTGGTATCACCATGCAGTTTCATTCTAGTTGTTATTTCCAGTGTCCTCGGGCGTCTGTACTTCTGCAAACTCTGCAAACGCATGAAGAGAAAATTCTGCGATCAGCAGATGCACTCCGCAAATGTTGGAGCTAAGTGAAGCATGACAGAAGGCCTTAGTGTCATAATAATGACTAATTGTCAAACACTGTTGAATAAGCTGATCCAATAATAACTAATATAATATATTTTAATAACACTTAACTAACTCTAGCCTAATAGCAATAATACTTTATTTGGATTAACACTAGAAATAACTAACACTTATAAAATAGAAATATTATGGGATAAGATAACAATATTATATATATATATATATTCTAAGTCATGCTCATGATTCCAGTTAATAATTCAGAAAATGATTTTCCGTTATGTGAATTTACAGCAGAATTTTATAAATCTGGCTGTTTGGGTTTTTGTTTACATATTAATTTTTCATGTAGTTCAGTGGTCAGTCAGGTCTGTGGTGAGACCAGGACTGTCCTTTCAAAGGTTCTCAGGCTCGTCTGTGGTTTAAAACTCAGTGAAATGACAAAATGCTGTTTGCTTTGTAAGGTAGTTAACTTCTTCTGTGGTGAGCTGGGAAACGTAGCTTGCCTGCTCCCAGTTAGGTTTCTAACGTTGGCCATCCGTTCCCTTAAAAAGGTCAGGACTGTCGTCACAGTTTGCAAATAAAAAGAAAACTGTCTGAATGTCAAATGGCCACTCAAACTGTGTAGTTTTACTTCCCTTCAGCCTCATTTCCAGCTACAGATTTAAATGTGTCTGAAATATTGTTATAAATGCTGGTGTGACTGTGCAGACAGACGTTATGGGACAGTTTGGTAAACTAAAAGTTTGTTATGTTAGTCTGTTAACTTGTTTCAGGTTTTGTGTGACAAACAATCTCACCATATCCGCTCAAAGATTTATTTTCGTCTCTGAGGTTTGTGGCAGAGTCACGAGTGAAGTTCATTGAGAAAAACAACTCATAGACGTTCGAGGTGTCAGACTTCCCCTTTTCAGGTATTCCCCTCGCCGACAGCTCGCTCAGCCCAACTTGGTTTGGCATAGTTACGACGAGTGCACAGAAGTTCAAGGACTTGTTAGTTGAAAGTCAAAACCCACTTCTGAGCAGCTTTAGTCATTTGGATTCAATGACCAGGCTCAAAGGTTGTGAATTGACCGAATCCTTCGCTCCTCGCTGACGCTGTGCTTGTCACACGGTCAGTTAAAGTCCGCTGCCTTTCTTTGCTTCTCACGTGAGCATGGACGCGGCGAGATGTCGTCTGGTTGCAAAGGAGCTGGTCTTGTTTTATAGATTTAGTGCCCCGACACACCAAGCTGACCTCAAAGAACTGATGCCACCAATGGACGACTCAAACTCTCCTCCTGAAAGGACCTGGTGAGGCTGGCGTCCGCTCAGCAGGTCGTTTCAGTTAAGACATCCGTCCACAGTGAGACACCTGGACAATAAAAATTCTGTTTCTGCTGTCAGACAACTGGACGAGTACAAATAGTGATTTTCAGCGCCGTGGCGATGAACGCTTTTTTCAGTTTGGACCGACGGCTGAAACAGAAAGGAAAAAAGATGCAGATCATTTAAGTTAAATTACTAAAAATCAGAAAGGAGAGAAGGCGTCGGAGGAGATGGCGTGTACGGCCCTTGAACCGGGTGAGGCGGATGGAGGAGGAAGTGCAGTTGTTGGTGGTCTGCGTCGCCGTGACGTGTAGTTACAGTTGCGTAGGATACGGCGTACCTACAGCGTAGATCTGACGCAGATTTATAAATCAGCACTCTGACTTGGGGCAAGTTTTAGCGTTAAGAACACAATTCAACGTCAGTTGGATTATTGGCCTTTTTTAACTTCCCCACCTCACTTCAACACGTCCTCCTACCTGTAACGACAGTATAGGTCGATATAAGACCCGATAAATATTCCAGTGACCAAAAAGATGATCGAATGACGACAGAAATGGGGGAAAAAAAGAAAAGTGAAGATCTTTTTCTTTCAGGTCGTCTGACCGGAAGGAGTTTTTCCAGACGGTGGCTCTGCTGGTAACGATAATGATCTTCCACTGTGGAAGTCGGGAGATTTATTTATAATAATAAATGATAAATAAGTCATATTACCTGATACGTTCTGCATCGTACAGAGAGTTCAATGTGTGATATTGAGACTCATACGAATGCGCATGTTTTCGTGTATATCTCAGTTTACATGTTGCATCTCAGGGCTCCTCAGTTATTTCTCTCAAAGGCGAGTTCTTCTTCTTGTTTGTTAACATGTTGAACTGCTTGGCAGTCACCGTGCTCCTGTGTTTGGTTGGTGCTACCAATTGAAATATCATTCTACAGACTTAGAAGCTAAAGGACTTTGCAAAGACCGGTTGGTGCAACCCGCTCCTGGATTTGGGTGAACAGAACCCAGTGTGGGATCAATAAAATCTTAAATCGGTTAAGTTTTACATGATTTACATGACTAAAGGGTCCAAAGCCATCCTTTTTTTTAAATTTCCTCTTTGATGTAATTATATATTCTTGATTTATTGTGGTTTTATTATGGTGACTTCACTTTTATATCTCATTTTATCTGAGTTTTGTATTTGGTGTTGGTATTTAGACAGGAAACAAGTGTAAAAGTCAAAGATCATGTGCTTTTAAATATCTTGTTATGAATCATGTGGAATCAGAGTTTCTCTTTTAAATTAAAGCTGCATTAATCCAGCACCGTTAAGCATTTTGACAACAACGATGACATTAAGGCTGTTTTATCTGACCAACAGTCCAAAACTCAAAGATTTACAGTTTTCTGTCACATGTAAGAGAGAAAAGCATCGAATCGAGGAGCTGAAAGCAGCACATACACGTTGTTTTATAAAGGCCAATAAATCAGTTGAGTTGTTGCCAAAATGTGCACCGAAACCAAAAGTAGGAGCTAAAAGCAGCTCCAGACTCTGGTCTCATCACCACGAGCGACTGCTTTTGATCTCTTCTCAGGATTTTGATCAATGCAGCTTTAAAAACAGGAAACTGCTGATCAGGTTATTATGAAGTTTGCTGTCTGTGTTCAGGGGGTCCAGGTGTAAATGATTCATTCTTATTTTAACTGACTAAAGCTTTATGAAGAAGTATGATATAAAGATGTATTTGTGTTGGCTCTGTACAAACAGAATGAATGACTGGGACAAGTTTATCTAAATGGCTTTATGTCTGCTGCATAAATAAAATGTTTTCAAACGGCTGTGATGGTGTTTGAGATTAATAAATGTGACTTTCTAGTCTTCCACCCACTCAGTTACTGAGCCACCAGGAGCCGGGGGTGAATGTGACGTGAGTGCCACTACATCGGGTGGAAGAGAGTAGGCAGGGCGAGCAGAGAAATGTGGTCTGATACACTGATGTGAGAACAACCGTTTCATTTTCTACAACATTTTCATTTCAAAGTGGTTTGTGGTGATTCTCTCCTTCACACGGCAACTGAACGTGAACTACACACTACTGTACGGTAAAGAACCGGTCTTCAAAACAATTTCATGGTGACTGTACTTCAGTTTTACTTTATAATTCTACTCTGCTGCATTACACATAACCTGTGTTGTACTTTAAAACTCCACGTTTGAAAATAGTGGGGAAAATATTCAGATCAGAGTATCAAAAGCAAAAAGTACTCGTGCTCTTTTCAGGGCTGAATATTCAGTTTTCATTACTTATGGAGGCACATTTAGATACTGTATATTTGTACTACTGGGTATTTAGTAATACAGTGCTGCATCATGTGATACAGCAGAAGCACATAGGCTAACAAAGTTAGTACAATATTTGCCTCATAAAAATGGAAAATAAAGTAAAAGTTTGCCAAAGTTGTTCAGAACTTGAGTAAATGTACTTTGTTAGGACATTTTTCCCTTCAGCCTTGAGTCCCAGTGTCAGGAGGGAAGTTTTACAGGTTTGGTCATTTCTCCAGTTGAGGTTTGTTGTTTGCTGCAGTGCTAAATATTTCTACTAACAGAGGATTTCCAGTTATATTGGTGTTTTCTGATGTACCTGCCTCTCCTTCCTGTGCCACTTTTCACTTTGACTTTCCGTATAAACAAAATAATAGATGTAAGAGTTAATATGAATGGCTCCTACACACTGAGTTACTCCACCCAGTCTTGACTCTTAACTCAAAGACTTCCTAACACATGAATCATCGCTGCTCTCCTGCAGACACAGTTAACCTTCAGCTTCATGGTGTTTGGTTTTTTTGTGCACACTTGTCTTGCACACTCGTGCACCAGTGACAGCAGCTACCTGGGACAGTCTAGCACAAAGGGAAAGTGGTTAAAACCTTTAAGTGGCGAATGCTCTCCTTCCTTCCTTCCTTCCTCCTCTTTCCTCCACTCACTCTTTTAAAGCATCAACGAACGCTCCGCTGTCCGAGGTGAGTTCTGCAGCCTTCATCTCTCTTTCCAGATTATTTGCTGTTAAATCTCCGCATTGTCATGATATAAAAGAGAGAGTGTGTCTGCTTTACTCGATCAGTGAAGACAGACGTGATTCTCTGCAAAGGAATTAACTCCAGAGGAAACAGAAGTAAGAGACATGGGCTGAAGTTGTTCTCAGTCACGCTTCTTGTTTCTTCTTCGTAGAATAATTCTTGGATGATTTAACGTTACTGTATCATCCACTCATTTTAACAGTGGTTTGGAAGTTGCACAGGTGCAGCCTACACGCGGAGTCATGAGATTACATCTTAAAAATCATTAAATAATTGGTGCATTCGAGCCTTTATTCGGTTTGGTATTTGGGTTAAAATGGGATTTTTCCTTTTTCTGTACCAACATTAAATTACTGAAACTGACAGAAACACGTCCTCATCCTGCACAACAAAGCAGGGCGATGGTGAAGTGTCCTGAAACGAGACATAGGCGTTTCCCTTATCAGAGCGGTGCAAAATGCACGGACAGTGTTACAGTCAGGGGGCTTCGTGCGCTCCTCACGGAACCGGAGGAAGGTCACACAGTGCTGCGATCACCGGGGAAGGTTTTCTGCTAATGCATCGCCAGGCTCGACAGGAAGCAGACATGTGTAGCCAGACTGTGTGGTTTTTTAAAAAAAACTGATAAACAGACTCAAGAAGTCAAATGTGCACAGGTGTGGTTTTAAGAATCTGTGGTGGCTTAGTTTACAAGAAGAGGTGCTTTGGATGGCGGAGGAACCGTTGGGTCAAAGTTTCTTGGGGAAAAAAACCCTGATGCGCGATTTGGCCGTGAGTAAGTTAGAGTTGCGGGGGAGCTCAGCCCCCGCAAGACCTCAGCTCCCAATGGCTTAAGGTAGTAACAGTGGGCCCCAGTGCAGGCTGTTATGATGGAAACCATTAGAAGAGCGCCCGCACGCACGCACACAAACACACACACAGCTGGACGCAGCAGTCTGAACTGAAGAATATCATGTGATGGATTTTAGAGTTGGATTGTGTCACCTTCTTGTGTAAAGTACAGAAGACAAAGAGGAAGTTATAAAGAGCGTGGCCAGTGCTGTCATGGAAACTGAAACAGCTGAGTGCAGCACTGTGCTGCAGACTTTTTCTGGCAATTTCAGTACAGTAACCTCCAGAATCAGGACGACCACATTCCTCTTCGCCAGAGAGGCAAGAGATTAATAAGAAAGAGAAGTGGCCATTGATCCATTCATTTCACTGGCTTGGCGGTTTGTTGCTGAGTCGAGCAAAGCGCGAGTGCAGCACAGCGTACCGCTTGGCGACCTTGTGCGCACGCCACGGTCAAAATTCAAAGTAGTTGAACTGTTGTGCTGAGCCTTGTGGCAAATCACTTCCTGTCTGATAGGACCATAGTGGGGCCGCTCCCGTCCAGGGCCCTCAGTACAGTGTGGGCCCCAGTGCAGCTGCGCCGCCTGCGCCCCTGTCAGCTCCCCTAAAAGCACGATTTGTGATAAAATATTGACAGCTTGCTTTATTTCCATAAATCTCTGTATTTCTCCATCATCATGGATCCGTGCGTAAAATCAGGAGCGTCAGACTTCCTGGAAGAGGGAACGATTCCAAACTGTTTACATCGCGTCGGTCGTACCAGCGACAACCCTTACCGGAGAGGGAGTGAGGCAGTGGAGCCTACAGGACCTGGGACCTGGGTGATCGTTATATTTTTGTGCACTGGGGCCCCGCAGTTCCACGCAACTTTCTAAATTCTTCCCCCTCACAGAGAAAAGAAATAAATCAAATTCATCCTCAGCACTTCTCCATGTAGCCTTCTTGTTCGGTTTGGTATTTTATCATTTCTGTAGCCTACATACAGTCGGCTTTGTAGCAGAGAGGAACTACCAATGACATTTCATTTTCCAGTCCTGTTGTAATAGGACTTTTCAATTTCCCTTATGGGTGTCTTTCGGTTTCCGCTTCCTAACAATGAAAGATGTGTGTGCAGCACTTACTGCTTTGCTTTGAGTTGTTTGTGTGTTCATTTCTACTCTGTGTGCAAAACACGGACATTCAGCTTCAACAAAACAAGCACAACACTGGATTTACAAGCCAAAAAGCTGCCATGATGCACAGACAGCTTGCAGGCTCGCTCTCTTTAAAGACTGTTTGAAGTGTTCAAATATGTTATTTCAGGGTTCTGCTCCAATTTATTTGCTACAGCCAGCTTTAATGGACAGAATTCCTTTTTATCAGAGATCATTCATTTGCACTGTGTCTCCTTCTGCCCAGCAGGCCTTAATGGCTGTAAAGCTACTGAGCTCATCTTCCCTCACTGATCTACCTGACGGTCAGGTGTGCTGATGATGAGTTTTGTTCTCTCTCTCCTTCTAGATGCCTTTCATATGCTTTCGTTCCTCTGACCCAAACATCAGAAACGTGGTGATGCTGTACGATGCCAATCATGATAGAGGTGACCTTTATTTTAGCAGGCGATGGGGCCACACCTCCACCCTGCTCCTCCACTTCCCCTCCGCCACCCTCCGCCTGTGTGGTGTGTTTCGACCAGTTCGTCCACGCCGTTTGCTCTGACCTGCTGGAGGATGCAAGGCTGGTGATGGAGGGAGACAGACAGATAGACCTCATCCAGAGCGGTAAGAGCTGAAGGATCAGGTTCATCTGCTCTTGGTACAATCCAAAGGTCAGAGGTCAACTGACTGAGCAGCAGAGCAGCTTAGCAGCCCTTCAGAAAGTAATAGAGAAGATGGGTGTGAGTGTAAAGGCCATGGCCGGCTTGTCCTTCTTCTTCTGCCTCTCACGGTTCAAGGGTCATATGTACCATCTCCGCCGACGCTCCCTGCGTTTTAGTAATTTCACTAAAAGTAACTGCTGTTCAACATCGATCAGCTCCAACGTGATCCGCTTAGTTTCACTCGCCATTGTTTGTAGCAGCTTCCACCAGCAAAGAAGAAGAAACTCAACACAGTGAAACATAGAAACCCCACAGCCGCCAACTAACGTTTTGGCGACAAAGACACCAACGCCCAAGTTTGTCACAACAGCATGGCCACATGCAAACACCGGCCTTAAGAGTGCTGTCAGTCTACAGCAGGGTGACCTGACCTCCCCGTTTTCAGGGGACAGCCCCCGGTTTTGGTGGCCTGTCCCCTGTGTGATAATTATAGACTGTATAAGGTGTTAACAGACATGAAATCAGATTTTACGCGGCCAGAAACAGATAGTCGTCCGCAGGAGCGCGCGCAGCATGTAATGTTATCGTCCAGTCTCTTTTACAGCTGCTTTTATCTGGATCAAACAGACACGTGCAAAAAAACATCACTTTGTCGCAAACGGAATAATCACAATTGTGGCCAAACAAGTGTTTATATTTTATAGCGTAACCAGGCCTAATATTTACGTGATTAAATGCAATAACAGAAGCCTGTTGTTGCTGATGGATTATGTGTGTTTGGGAGGCGTTTGTCTAATATCCTTGTTTACATTTAGAAAACAGAATGTAGCCTATAATTAACATGACTTACTGCTGAGTTATATCTAAAATAAGGACATGCTCTCTTTTGCAATTATCCTTATGACTCTTTAACTTGCTGTGTACCAACTAATCCAGAACTTTTTACCTCTTAAAATACCTTTAAATGGCCAAAACACCACATGTAATGCAGATTATAAAACCCAAATTATCCTCCATTTTAATTTCATATATAATATTTTTTTTAACGACATACTGAGCACCAAACCAAAAATGTCCCCGGTTTTCATTTCATAAATCTGGTCGCCAGGGCGACCCTTTAAGGTGTTTGGTTGAGTTTGGCCCACGACACCCAGAAGGACCACCGCCACTTTACCACCACACCCACACACCTGTAGCAAGTTATAGGCCTTGTCCACAACACCACTAGCTACCAGCATGCTAGTTGATAACAACCAACTAACACCATGTCTCGCTAACTAGCATGTTGCTATAAGTGGCAGCATGCTGCTGCACCCACCACTAAACGATCATCAAAGCAATCATCAAAGTATACTCCTCTTTTTTCCCCTCTACAGTAGCACCATTAGCCAACAACAGCTATCATCATGTTAAAGCTATCTAGCATGTTCATTGGCTAGCACTGATTAGCCTACTGGTCTGAAACCGTGATGTGACTGCTAACGCTGACGTCTGTTTTATTGCAGAGTGCCCCGGACTTCTGAGAAATGGTGAGAGTCTTTAAAGGTCTGCGGTTTCAGTGAGAGGAACGTCTGTTGGTAACGCGACTATTTTCTGTCTGGACAACCACAAATACAAATGCTAAACACGCGAGACAGGTTAACCTAGCTTAGCATAAAAGGCTGGAAGCAGAGGGAAACTTGGCTACACCTACCAGCACCTCATAAGATCACTGATTAACAGTATTTATTTAATGTTTATTTGTATTGCAATAAGTATGTGTAGCATAGTTTACAATGCGTGTCCCTAGATGAGTCTTTATTATAATTAGGGCTGGGTATCGAGTTCAATACTTTTTAGGCACCGACCGAATCGCCTCAGTACCACCGAGTATCAAAAAATGTCTTGTCTTTCGGTACCAACGTTCGATACCTAAAGGTTCTTTTTAACGTCAGTGAGCCAATCAGCATGCAGCATTCTTGATGTTCCCACATCTAAAAGTGATTGTAATTGGCTGTGGTGATGTAAACACTAGCTCACGCCTGTTACGCACAGAGACGTGGCTCGTGGATGTAAAAGACGTGGAGAAAATCAAAAGTGTGGCTTGATGCAACAGCGCGCGATGCAATATTTGCGACATAAGATAATTGCTGCCAAGAGCGGCGACACGACAAACCTGGTGAAGCCTTTGACTGTGCGTGGAATAAACTTAAGAGCAGAAAGTCGCTCCGTCTTTGCTGCAACAAGACAGAGCCGGTGCATCATCGTCTCAGCGCCCTGCTGCCACCGAGCTGCTTCAACACGCCCACCGTACGAGCGGCGTTGGGCAGCAGCGTCGCTACAAGCAGCACCGTTACTAGTTTAACTACATTTCTCAGTAGCTTGGTGGCAGCGTCGCTGTTTTCTGAATCAAATCAAAGCTCTTTTATTGGCAGAGCAGCGCGGCAGCTTCCACACACGCTACATTTTCCCAAGGATCGGTAAGTGACGCCACCGCCGCACACGGACCTGTATGTGCAGCCGGAGGAAGCGCTTCCTGTGACAGTGACATCACGTAGCGATCCTTGGGCTGATGTCTGCGACTTTGCTGCAGCGGATTAAAGAGTTTCCTTTCTATTGTGATAGTTGTCCCTGGACACCTCTTCCTCTGGTGAGGAGGAAACTTTGATATGTAGAGGCAGAAACTTGTTTCCATGAGATGAGATGAGAGATTTCTCTCTTTCTCTCAGGCCTGTTGCCATGAATGTTTAGGTTGCCATGGTGCCAGAGCACAAATTTACATATAAACAATAAAAATATATAATTAATAAACAATTAAATGAAATTCTAAAAACTAAAGAAAGAGGAATAAAAACAACAAAAACACAATATAGGCCTGTTACATTGAAAATATGTCTTGGTTTTGACAAGCAGCAGCATTTTTCAACAATTATTAAAATAAACTATTAATGATAATAATGTGATAATTAAGTTGATTTATACAAACAATGGTTCTCCGTTTGTTGAGAATAAAATTGGTATCGAAAAAAGTATCGTTCAGGAACCGGTATCGAAGTCGAGGTATCGTATCAATGTCGAAATCTTTGAACGATACCCAGCCCTAATTATTATAATAACAAACACAACAAATCAATCATACGGTCAAGTAGCAGCTTCTAATATTTCCTGCTTTGGCATCAGAGCTCCTCCTTCGTCTCTCACTCCTCTGTGTTTCTATCTGTGTCTGATAGATGCTTGGAAATACTGCCTGGCCGTCTTCCTCATCGTCACCCTCATGATCACGCTCTCTGTGGTTTTCTGCTGGAAACTCAGGCGATGTGAAAGAACCTGAAAGAGTAAGAAGGAGTTTGTGTTCTCTCTTCTCTAAAAGGCCAAAGACTGTCCTCACTAGAAATTCAACGATGTAGTTTGTGCAGCACAAAAGTACAACGTGTTTGTTTATTTTGGCAGCGACCTCTAGTGGCTGTAAACAATAGCACATGAGAAAGAAAGGTTTTGTATTCTAAATAGCAGAAAGTCCTGTTGTAAAGGAAGTGGATTGGGTTCAGGGGTGGAAATTATTTGGTTTGGCTCACCTGCCAATGGGACTAGTAGATGGAAAAAAAAAATCCACCAGCCAAAATAATAAATTGCTGTCATTTTAATGGAGATAAGGTATTATGTCAAATAAAAACTTAAAGAAGAGGCCAGAGTGAAATTTGAAGCAAAACGCAATTAACCCTTTTAAATGTACTTAAGACATAACAGTATATTGTTTTCTAAACTTACAAGATGCTTATTAATCATTCAGCTAAACCTCATCAGTCTGCTCACCTTCTAAAATCCCCCTCTTTGCACGCTCAGGAAGTCTGGCTTCCTGTTTCTGACAGAGTGTCAACATTTTTAAACAGTCTATAAATTGTATTCCTGGGATTCCTCTCTAGGGAGGACAGCTGGACCATAAGATCTGACAGTGTGTCAGACACTTTAAATGCGACACACAATAAAAAAGGAACGCTGGGTTGCTGTTGGTTACCTTCAAATAGATATTATATGGCGACATCATCCCGAATACATTTACATGCCAAAGTGGCTTTCCAACATAAAGCAGCCAAACGGAAAATCTACCTGCTTTGGCGCATGTTAATTTCCACCCCCTGGTTGGGTTGATGGATACACTGTAAAACCTGATGAGTTAGTTCAACTCAAACTGTTTGAGGAAACTGATTGCCTTGAATCATTTAAGTTTATTAACTCAAACTATTTAAGCATAAAAAAATATTTGATTTGTGTCCAATTAACTCAATTATTTATTGTTATGGTAACTTGGGTAAATAAAGCTAACAGGACTAGTCCCGTTCAGTTAATATAACTTAAATTTATTAAGTACTTGTCACTCAAATGTGGCATTTCTCCAAATGTATTAAAATGTGTTAATATAATTTATCTGATTTAAGTAAGACTAACTTAATTCGATCTTCTTTACACAAATGCTAATACTTGAGTTTAAGTTACTCAGTTTATTTCCACTAAAGAAAATTATTACGTATTAGTTGTGACAACTTTTAACTCTGTTGTGGCTACTCAAATAATTTGAGGAAACCGATTGCCTTAAACCTTTTAAGTGGCATTAACACAATATAAACACGTCTGACACAACTTAAACTATTTATTTAGTTAAATGTTGAATAACACATCAATGTTAAAACATTTCAATGCCCACAGTTCTTAAAAGAAATAAAGTGTTAAACACAGTGATAGTGTCAGAAACACTATGAAATTAAGATTTGCATAAAAATATATAGTGAATGCTACTCCCATGTGGCAATGAAGAGTGTGATAATGCAGACACACATTGTAGTGAAAAGAAAAAAAGAAAACTCTTTCAAGGCTCTTTCAAGTTATAACTAGTTATTTGCAAATGGTCCATTTGTCACATATTGAGAGCAACGGTATACTAGTTGTAATTTAATCAAAAAGTCTGAGGTTATCATTAACCAAAAATTACAACTCAAGATTGTTAAAGAAAAAAGAATATTTTATCTCAATGATGACCATCTTAACATATTTCAGACAACTGGAATAAACTCTTCTTGCAAAGGGTTTGTACCAAATACTCTCATTTGTGAGGCAAAATTTAAGCGAAAGAACATTTAACTCACAATATTTAGAAGAAATATAGAGAAACTCTTTAGAGCATTTTTGTTGTTACTAAAAGCAGATGAAAACTAGTGTACAGTGAGATTTAATGCTCAGATTTTGACAAACCTTTACACAGTTTGACACAGCAAAATGTTCTGTAGTGTAAAAATGTGTATGTCATACCAGCTGAGATCAAATATTGATCTTGAATATTGAACTTTAAACATTACAACATTATTAATTAGTGCCCATGTTTCTCACTACAGCTTAAGTAGAAAGCCAACCAACCCAGTTGTAATTATATAAACAAGCATCTGTTTCAACACACAGAAATCTGAACAGAAACACTTTAGACATGCAAGGCAAAAGATAACTTTCAGAACCCCACTGACCTTCAACAAAAGAACGTTAACACCTTTATTCTAGCTCATTTCTCAAGGCTTGTAACTTAGGTTTGAGCTGCTTTCTTCCATCATCAAGGTTTAAGAGAATAACCTGGATGAACTCAAAGAAGCCACTTAGCTTCTCAGGATAGCTCAAATGAAGAGCATAGTTCAGTCCAAACAAAATCACCAGTGAATCAGTCCAAGATCTGTGAGACATTACAACCTGATCCTCAAGGACAATTGACACGTGGTGACTTTCAAAGGGAACTCCAGCAGGCACCTCCTCTTCATTCACCACTGCCACCAGAGCCACTGCTCCATCCTGGATTGCCTCCAACTCATCCTGAAAATGGAATACATGTTCAGTATAAAATGTACAAATCATTAAGCTTACAAAAAGCCCAATGGTGTAAAAGAAAACATCATTATTACACCACTGCGTTCACATTTTTACATGAAGGTAGAAGCAATATCAAAAAAGGCCAACATGCAAGTTTAACCAAAAAGATTCTGATCCATAATTCCATTTATTATTTCACAGGGTATCCCCAGGATCCTCAAAGATAACTTTAAAGACTTTTAAAGACCTTTTTAATACCACCTAGGAAGAAATTTAATACCAACTTCACGGCTGTATAATGTAACATTTGTATGAATTTTAATCCTTAGAAAATTATTTACAAAGTTACATGAATTTAATAAAACATTTTATTATAATACATACATTTTAACACACTATAGCTTTTTGGGGTGTTTGATATGAATCAAGGACGTCACTTTGTGTTGAAAAGTGGTGGGGACATAGGGGTTCAGATTAGGGGTGCGACGACACACTTAGCTCACATGCACAATATACAATATTGGGTTTACGAGAACAAGACAAAAAGATATTTTAACACTATTTAATGAAATATTCAATGCTGAAATATATAAATGGGGGTCCCCTAGAAAATTCTGAGCACTAAACGCTTAATTTCCTGCATTCTGGAGACATTTTCTGCTCCAATTTATGGTAGAAGTGTCTGTCTATTTATATAAAGTGATTCAGATGACAATTCAAACAAAATATAATGTAGTACCTAGCAGCTTCTTTTTTTAGCTTAAACTTTTTTTGGACAATGCACATTTGTTTCTTCTATATTTAAATTGCATTGCATGCTTTCTTATTGTGCAAATAAACCTTTCTCAAAGTATTTTCATTTGGGTTTTTTTAACATTTCTTGTTGCATGCCAATTTTCAGAACATATTTAACAAATAATTTTAAAAAAGCGGCGGCGACATGTCAGTATCATGTCGTGATCGGCAGATCTGGGTGAGTTTTTTAGATTGTTAAGTTCAATGTTGGATGTTTACATTCACATAATGATTACAACAGCGGCGCAACACCGACACGGTCTTCATACACCACTGTCCCCCCGTTGCTGTTGTAACTTTCACAGACCAGTAACCTACCAGCTCCGCTGTTCCATTGGCACTCGCCATAGTGTGAGCGCCACCGTCCTGGCTTTCTGAATTTCAGGCACTTTCCCATTCTCAGGCAACAAGCTAGCGTTAGCTTGTTAGTAGCCCGTCAGAGATGTTTTGTTTTCTTTCCTGACTGATTCGCCCAGAGCTGGATGCCAGAGCTTGTGCACCGCTAACACGCCACAGTCCAGAGCTTAAAGATGATCACTGACGTAAACAGTAACATTACCCTTACTTCCGTATAACATCAGTCCCACCAAATGGAGTAAATTATAAAGTCACACAAATAAAAAGTGTTTATTTATAACGTTATGGCATTTTTTAATCCTACGAAAGGACAAGAACAAATTTAAGACCTTGGTAAACGAAATTTAATACTTTAGTAATGACATTTAATACTTTTAAGGCCTTATTTTTGGAATAGGAAATTTAAGACCAACACTTTTAACACCCCGCGGGTACCCTGTTTCAGAAATGTAGTGTTTCACTAGTAATTTCTTATTACAAACTGAGACTACAATATGGAATATATAAGTGGCTTCATGCCCTAAATTTACCTGTCCATATAATCAGGGAAGAGTTCTAGTCCAGGTCTTCACTTGTTACCAAGGTTTAACTCATAATATCTGATAAAGTGATCAGTTTACAGATAAGGTTTCTTCTTTTTTAACTGCTTCAAGACATCGTCAAGGCTACCCTGACTTTATTTTAAAACACATTGATCTGGACTTAATGTAGAAGCTGTCTGAGTTTAGAAGAGCACAAACAAAATGCGAAGAGAGGTGAGTAGGAGGTCTACAGTGTTCAGTTCTTTTTATAAACGTTTAACTTCAGTTATAAATTTGAGAACAGATAATGTGTTAAAAGTGTCTATGTTTGTGATGTCTGATTTTTAGGCACATTTTAAACATGTTTTACGTGAACACCACTAAAAGTATAGGCTTTAAAATCTTTATCTTGACCAACTTTTATACAAGACTCATGTGCGTATATAACTGACTTATAGAATTTACAAGAACTATATTTCTGCTTGGCTGTAAATGATAGTGTTGATGAACAACTTTGGCCAGCCTTAACAAAACAGAGCAATCCACAATAAAACCAGAGGGTTCATATAAACTAAACTTAACTATTTAATTATTTTTTTGTCCCATCTCATTCTTATCGTTTACTTAAGGCTACTTCAGAATAAAGTCAAGCACCATTTTATTAGGTGGAATACCCTAGCATGTATTTAATGCTGTCGCACTACACAGCAAAAATTAAGTAATGCTGAGAATTTCTCTGAAGGCAGCCAACAGGGTACACAACGCAGGACAAGGCGGTTTCTAATTTCTATGTTTAATGATTTCTCTTGCAAAATAGATGACCTATTGAGTTATGAAAACAGGAAAAGGAGAATACAAAAATACCTTGCAGGTTTTGAAGACCTCTGATGAATCCTCCTTTAAGTACAGTGGTAGGCCGGCCAGGGCTGCTGTTCGAGCTGCTGTGATGTTGTTCTTGTCCTGTTGCACAAAGACAAGGTATGCATGTTAGTGTCTGCAGTTCTGTTCACATTCAACATCACATGTAATGCAGTGATGCTTTAAAAAAAATTTGTACCTGTTCCTCATATGCCATCAAAACGTTTTCCATCTTCTCGCCAAAACTTCCAGTCTTCCGCTTTTTGTAGAGCTTTAACAGCTGAGGTGTGTACTTGTCAAGTGCAGCAAAGAAGGAGTACGGTAGGTTTTGATTGGTGATCCTGTGGAATTCACTGTAGAGCTGCATAGAAGACACACGCACAAGTTTTTTTTAAATCAACTCACATCATTCATTAACCATATAAGACATAGACAAAACCATATCAACACTAATAATTTTTAAGCTCTTTATCCAGATCAAACAGTGCTGCAATCATGATTTTGACACTTTGTGTCTTGTCAACTTTTTAAGTTTTTACTCACTTGGGCTTCACAAAAGAGTGCAGGCCATCGTTCTTTCAGTTCAGCAATGGGAGGAGCTGAATTCACAATTTCTTCACGCCTGAGTGCAAAGGTGCGCTGCATTTGTTGGTGGATGATAATCATATCTCTATCAGTCACTGTCTTCTTGAACTGCTCCACCATCTCAAGCCTCTGATTCTCCAGTGTGTCCTTAGTTTCACCTTGGGGATAATTGGGCAGGAAGTTTATTTCTCCTCTTCTGGGTCTTTTGATGTTGGCCCTGGATGCTGCACCTTCTGGATAGGTCCTGCTGCGCTTTCCCGCATTCACAACCACATCCTTTATGCCAGCCCTGCTCAGTTTGGTCCTGTAGTTGCCCATCTTGAAGCGCTAGGCTGTTCTTCCAACCCTCATACCCTGTCTTGGAACCTTTTTCTTTTAGACAAGGGTGTTTGCTAACCAAAGCCTCTGCAGCCATGGCAATATTTTTGGTACTGGGATATGCTTTATGCTTATATATTTCTGCAGCCATTCCTTCCAGTATGTTGTGTTTTTGATCCCTAGTCAAGCTTACAGTTTTCCCCTCTTTGACAAATGCAGAGTTGCCCTCTCTTAGAGCATGCTCCACCTCGTAGGAGAATGTTGGAATAACAAAGACCTCTGGCCATCGGCAAAGACGCTCTGGTGAATCTGTGTTATCAGACAGTAGCACTGTATCGTCCGTGCTGGTTGAACTAAGATCTGGCTCAAGATATCTAACTATCTTAATGGTTGCCTTGGATGGTAGGTCCTCGATGTTGACTAAATTGCATAGGGCATTGTCAAATTCTGGGTCTTGAAACTGAAGGCGAAAGTCATAATCAAGGTTCAACTTATTTTTTATCTCAATAGTGAGGGCATTTACGCTCTCAGGGCGAGAGGGCAAAATAAGCCTCTCAGCGTTGACATCATCGAGGATGACCCTTAGTTTCAGGACATCAGTCGCTTCCATTTACACTGTGTTAGGGAAATCTGTAACATAAAACAGACAGAGCTACTCCAGGTGCTGCTGCTATTTTTCACTAGCTGCCTGGACCAACCACACATTTTCTATCTGTAGCTTCATTAACTATTCAGACATGAGAGTGGTGACAATTTAACATCACACTCTCCCAAAGTAAGTATTGATTAAACATTTTAAAACAGAACATGGTATAATTGGGATATACTAAGTGTACTCACTACATTGCATGTATTTACCTTTGTGATGACACATGGGTCATAGTGGAAAATAGAAATTACCTTTAATTGTGTTGTCCAGTATGTCCATTAAGGTGATCACTAGTGTTCATTAAAAGGTCCAGACAGGTCTGTAGCTTCCCTCAGGTCCCTGAGAAGAAGGCTGGGGATGTGCTGCTCTCTTACTCCGTCACTGGAATGAAATGCTTAGTTGTGAGAATTAGCTTGCTTGAAACCCTGTAGGCAAACAGTGGCATTCTGTCAGTTAGCTGATATACAGATTTCACCGTATGGCCCTTGCTTTTATGATCTGTTAGCTCATATGATCGCAAATGCTCAACATACCAGACTTCATAGTCCTTCAGTAGAAAGAAGATGTCATTTCTGATAAGTAATATGTTTCTGATCTCTTTAAACACAGGCAAGGCAGCATGTACCCCCGTGCAAACAAACATGCCAGCCACAAAAGTTGTGCCTTCAATGGTTACCTGTTTTGTGCCATATACACTTCTGCTGTCTGTGATGCTCGATATTAACTGGTGTGTATCAGTAGGCAATGACTCAACATAGACAGACTCCACTTTTGAAGTCTGTACTGGTGGCTTGAAAAATCTTGGTGATGACAAATAGAATGCCATCATGTTTTGGTGTCTCTCTGCCAAGGTTTTCAACACATTTTTGTAGTTATGAGTGCCACGTGCAACTGCCTTGAAGACTTTGTGCTTCCCCTCAAATCTCATTGTCCACAGATGCACCAGAGGACCAAAGCACTTTATGAGATGAGGATAATGCTCAATGTAATGATGCTTTGGCCGTAATCTTAGGTTGGGGAATACTTCCTGAAGCAGCTGCCTGTGATCTGAAATCTTACAGGCCATGTACTGAATGGTATCATCTGTGAAAGTATGAGACATGGCAAGCTCAACTACATCTTTTAATTCCATTAGCACCTCCCAGAATTTGTCCCCTTCAGGGACTCTTGAGCCAATGAGAACAGGTAGTAATCTAAGCAGAGCGTGGTTCTCATGCCCATTCCCGCCGATTGTTCCTCGAGTGGCAAAACTTTGAGGAATCGGGTGAGGGCGGTTAACCTTATCAGAATGTTGGAAGGGAAATGACAGTATTGCCCTATTCAGCTCTTCCAAAGTGAAATACTTCCTTGCAATCAAACCCTTCAAAGAATGTGCCAACTCGACAGGAACCACACCTTCAAACAGGTCATGAAGGATGTCAGGTGGAAATCCTGTGATAGGATGGAAATAAGAGAGATGATCAGAGAGAACACAACTGCGTTTTACACCGTAGTTCTCTTCACTGTCATTGTTCTGCAATTCTTGAACAAGGTTATCATGCAGATTTTTGGTTCTCATCTCAAAACTACCAGTGACTGCATCTGATGTGTGCATATCTGTCTGGGTGGCAAGACAAAATCTGCAAAAATATGCAGCCCTGAAACTCTCACTGAAACCAGCTAGCCCATGGGCAGCAAGGTTATCAGCTGCAACAGAATACACTGTGCCTTTGAGACAGTGACCAAATGTCTCAATGTAAACACCCTCTTTTTCAAGAGTTTTTAGGTCACTCAAGAGAGGCGCAAAAACCTTTTCATATCCAAACTGCCGTACATCATTTGAGCTGCACAAAAGAGCCAGCTGAGTAGCATGGAGTGCTGAGCGATGTTTCACTGGCAGGTTAGCTAATGTCCAATAAACTGCACATACTTTGTGTATTTTTTTTGATGTTCCTAGAGGGTTTGCAATTTCAAAATCATCAACATAAAGAATTATTGACAATGTTTGACCCTCATCTGAGAGAAGCTTATTTTCCTGGAAGTAGGAGCCATCACAGTATGACGAATACTGTCCAGGCAACTGTGAGGTGGTTTCTTGGACTTTCTCAAGTACATCTGTTTTTTTCAACAACAACTGCAAAGATGTGAGGATGGGCACATACATAAATGTGCGCTGTGACGACTCAATAAGGTACTCTACAGGCTTGGCAAATGGAAACGTATCCTCATAATATGACTTTCTCCTCTTTGCTGTTGACAGTGGTCCTTCAGAGGTAACAGATTTATACAAAATATTACTGTCTGAAACTGCCTGGACAATCTCACTAACAAGTGTGTCAGTAAAGGGGCAGTTATGTTTTTCCAGTATTTTGATTAGAGATTCTCTGAAAACGGGTTCTGACAGTGAAAACAATTGATCAATATGTTCAATGATTTCTTGTGTGGCCCTTGTGGATACATGGAGAATAGTCTGCATTTTCAAGAAGAAGGCAGCCAGATTGTACTGTAACTGCTCTGTCAATCCCTCATCACTACTGCCTGCTACCGAGGCAGTTTCATCTGAAAGCTCTAATGTTACTGGATCATGTTCAATGTCACTATCCTGGGAAACATTCGAGACATTTTGCACTACAACTGCCACGTCATAGTGTGATGCATGTTGGTGTTCTCTGCACTTGTGTGCATTGTATGTTGAGTAAACGTTTGTTTGAAACTTGCAGGACCTAAATGGACATGGCACTGTTTCTTTCCGTCTTAGATGCCCCCTTAGATGAATAAACATGTCCCTTTCAACAAATGGCTGCTTAAAATCACACACAGGGCAATGAAATGCCAGATTTATAGTCAAATCACTGTTGTCTCTACCTACCACTCTTTTCTCAGAATGTCCTCTTGACAAATGTACCTTCAATGAGTTATACGTGCTAAATGTACACATGCAGTTGTTATACAGGCAGGGTAACGGTGAAATTGTGGAATACTGGCCATGATAGAGTCTGTAATGTCTCAATAACTGTATTTTTAAGGCACTAGAAAAAACACACAATTTACATTTCCACATAATTTATACCAGTCACTAACAACAAAAAATGCAACAGTTTGCCCAGGTTTGTCAAAGTCTATGCAGTAGCCTGACTGTTAACCTTGCTATGTGTTTTGAACTAACGTTATATTTTTTCACCAGTGTGTTTTAATGTATTAATGTTAATTCCGGAGAGTGGAGAACGTGACTGAAAGCGCCAAAATCAGCCCAGTCTAACTGTTGAGCTGTAACTTAGCCAGCATTACGTAACCATGTAAAATCCAACATATTTGCATGTACATTCTCTCTCTAAATAATGTTTAACAGTTAGCTAGGTCATTTCCTTTTGCGGTTTTATATTAATGTAACATCAGTTAACGTTACGTTTAATAGCCTTAACTTAAGGTTAACGTTACTTTGCAAACCGAAAGCAAAAAAGGGCATAGCTAGCGAGCCAACATAGTTGCTATCGTTAACAGAAAACGTTCACAAACTAACGTTTACGTTACTTAGCCAACTTAACGACAAGTCAACGAACGAGTTTGAAAGTGACATTCAAGTAACAGTTTTTCAAGGAAAAGTTTTTTCGGTACCACTAAAGCAGGAATTGGTGCAAGCTAACATTAGTGCTAATGTTAACAACAAGTCTGCAAGTTAGCTAACTTAGTAACCTTAAAACAGCATGACAAACAGTTTGCAAACCAGTAAGATTAATAAAATAACAGAACATCCTTACCTCGAGTGGAAGATAAAAGTGTAGCGGGTCCCGCAGCAAATAAATGATGTTACCAGCCAGAAACACACAGCAGCAGTGCAGGGGGTCGTCGCGAGCTTCGCCGTTATTCCGGAGCCGTGCCGTGTGCAAACCTGTTCACGTCTCCTCTGTTCAGCGCTGCGGAGCTTTCGGCCACGTGCTCAAAGGCAGCGATGTCCACATTAACAGTTCACTGAGCAGAATCTCCAAACAGGGAGTCTAAGTCTGCAACTAAGGACTAGTTTTATTTTCAGGTCTTAAAGATGAAAGTTTCCAGTTGAGCCAGTTGAGCAGAGTGGAGTGCTGAGCCATACTTTACTGGCAGGTTAGCTAACGTCTAATAAACTGCACTTTGTGTGGGTTTTTTGATGTTAGAGGGTTTGCAATTTCAAAATCATCAACATAAAGAAATATTGATAATGTTTGATCCTCATCTGAGAGAAGCTTAACAGTACAAAACCAAAAAAATATTCAGTTCACTTTTAGACAAGGAAAAGCAGAGAATCTGTAACATATAATGATTGTTATTTTTACTTGTAAATACTTATACATATACTACTTATGCTTTGAGGATTAAGAATGATTGGTATTATAATTGGCATTCTTTAGTTTACTTGGGCACAATATGATGATTTTTAAACATAAAAAGCCATAAACTTTTGTGATGATATAAAGTCAACTTACAGAAAATAAGTCAATGGAACAAACTGGAATCATATTACCTATACTTAAACTTTACCACAAATTTAAGTGCACTCAAAAAAACTAAGTTATTACTTCATCAATTAATTTTTGAGTTAGGTTAAATTGAGGTGAATGAGTCACTCCAAATTCTTGTGAGGATTAAGTTATTTTAAATTACTTCTTTTATTAAGATGGGCTGTTAGGTTTTACAG
>JALXJV020000010.1:34281433-34298627 GCA_024633595.2 Lepomis macrochirus | reverse complement strand
AAACACATCAGAGCAGCTGGAACAATCAACAGAAACACAAGAGCGGGAAGTAAAACAAACCAAACAGGAACCGTGGCGAGATGTTTTGACATTTTATTGATCTAACAATTAAATAATTAATCCCAAAGATAAATCTGCAGATTCATCAGTAATGAAGATGACTCATAGCTGCAACAGCTACTCTCTCAGTGGTCGACACAGAACTGCAGCGGCCCTGAGAGCTGCAGATTGAATGTGTTGGGAATATTTACCTCTGCAGCACAACGTCTGCCGACATGATGAGTGTAAAACAGCCACTGAGGGGCTGCTACACTAACATTTAGTTATCACCTGTGTCCAATAACGATACCAGTTACACTCCCACAGAGATTTTAACCGTTTATTGCACAAACAAAATGCATGCTGGGACAAAATCTGAGCAGCTTGACACAGACTGAGCTTGGAAACCACCAACAGAGCTCCAGATACAAAACATCTAATGAGCGTGAGCACTTAATAAAAACATTAAACACTCGCACACAACTGAAGGAGGAGGCTGGGGAGGTGCAGTTTTGTCTGCTATTAACTTTTAATGTTCCACAGAAAGTACATTTACTCTTATTCATTTAGCGACTTACAATTGCTATTCATGTCAGAGGTCCCACGCCTCTGGAGCAACGATGGGGTTAAATGTCTTGTTCAGGGACACATTGGGGATTGAACCTGGGTCTCTCACAACGAAGGCATGTGTCTTATCGATTACGCCATCGCCAAAAAAAACAAAACCAACTATGAGTTAATTTTCTCTGTTTCAAAAAAACAGGTTTGGGTATTTCTTTCATTTTCTTTGTGCAATGCATCGTGGGTGAACAGTGCACATCAACAGCAAGATTTTCCAGTGTGGACCCTCACGTGAAACCGGCTCAGAGTCAGTTTGTAGTCTGGATTTGGGTTGCAGGAGGCTGGAGGCTGTAGGCAGGAGGCAGGAGGCTGGAGGCTGGAGGCTGGAGGCTGGAGGCTGGAGGCTGGAGGCTGGAGGCTGGAGGCTGGAGGCTGGAGGCTGACCTGGGTCGGTCGGGGTACAAACTGGTACACTCCCAGTTAATAATCATGTTAACATACAAGTTTCCAGGTGACTTTACCTGCATGTTGTTGGACTTTGGGAAGAAACTTAAACACCTGGAGGAACCACAACAGATTCAAACCTGGGACCAAATATTAGCATACAGGACAAAGAGTCTGCAGCTCTGTGAGGCTTTACGTAGGCACAGTTCAGCTAAATGCTAATGTCAGCAAGCTAATATGTTTTAATGTCACTGCCTAAAAACTGGTAGGTAGCGTTGTAGTCAAGACCGCCCAAACCGAGACCAAGTCAAGACCAAGACCGGGGTTTATCGAGACGGAGACAAGACCAAGACTTTTAGGGGCTGAGACCAAGTCAAGACCAAGACCCAGGGCGGGCGCGACCAAGTCAAGACCAAGACCCAGGGCGGGCAAGACCGAGTCAAGACCAAGACCCAGGGCGGGCAAGACCGAGTCAAGACCAAGACCGGGGTTTATCAAGACAGAGACAAGACCAAGACTTTTAGGGTCTGAGACCAAGTCAAGACCAAGACCGGGGTTTATTGAGACGGAGACAAGACCAAGACTTTTAGGGGCTGAGACCAAGTCGAGGCCAAGACCCAGGGCGGGCGAGACCAAGTAAAGACCAAGACCCAGGGCGGTCGAGACCATCTAAAACTGTACTACGACACCACTGGTAGGTGTCATGTTTACCAGGATATTAGCCAAAATTAGCATGTTAACAAATGGTAATTAGCACTAAACACAAAGTTCAGCTGATGGGAAAGTCATTAGTTAGTTTTGCACATGTTATGTTTATATTCATAAACTAGGCCCATTGGGCTAAAAGTCAGAGGATCACCCGTCTGGACTGAAGTGGTGGCTCACATTATGACTAAAACACGTATCTTCTTCAGTCGTGATCGGAGCACCTGTGAACTGTGAGAATAAAACAACAAAGAAAGTATACGATTAAACTTAGTGGAGCCGAGGAAGAACGATTAAAAGTCAGCGCTCAGCTTCAACCAGCACCAAGCCAGAAATCTTGTCGTGGACTCAGACCTGAATTTCAGCAGCCACATTCAGACCGTTAAAGTCAGTCTGTCGCCTGAAGAAAAGGTCAATGATTAAAGGTAAAGGTACTTTTATTTGTCACATACACAAACATGTTGCGATGTACATCCTCTGGCAAACCTAACAAGTTTTTGATTAAAGGACTTGTGACTCAGCAGGACCTTAAAAAACGAAGTCCATGCATTTATCTTCAGTGGACTCGACCACTGTAACGGTGTCCTTAAGGGCTCCCTAAAGACCATCAGACAGCTGCAGCTGGTTCAGAACGCTGCTGCTCGAGTCCTCACTAAGACCAACAACGTGGATCACATCCTGTTCTGAGGTCTTTACATCGGCTTCCTGACTGACAGAGGATTGATTTTAAAATCCTGCTGTTGGTTCATAAAGCACTGAGTTTGCTGCTGCTGCTACGTTATGAACCATCCAGACCTCTCAGGTCTTCAGGGACCAGGTCTGCTTTCTGCATTTTATTCAATCAAACTTCAGACTTTTGATTATTATCTTACATCCGCTGTAACTTTTAATTTCCTGTTTTAACCTGTATTATTTTCTTTTTTAAAAAGTATTTAAATGTATTTTTGATGTTTCCCAATGTTGCGTTTACATTTTTATGTAAAGCGCTTTGAGTTGCCTTGTTGCTGAAATGTGTTACACTAACAAACTTTCATCGCCTGATTCATTCACTACGTGGCCAAAAGTATGTGGACACGTGGACATTCGTGTCATGTTGAAGCCGTGCTGCCGTCTCAGCTTCCACTCTTCAGGTTTCAGTCTTGCAGGGATTTGCTCCCATTTAGACAGAAGAGCATCAATGGGGTCCAACAGTGATGCTGGTGATCGAAGCTCAAAGGTGATGGAGGGGAACTGGTGGAGGAAATATTCAGATCCTTTATATAAGTAAAAGTACCACATTGTTTAATAAAAATACTCCCAAATTCCCAATTTGCAATTAATCAATCAACAAACTGGGTCTTTTATAGGATCCAACACAAATAATGTAAATGTGCATTTATAAATATATGAATACATTTATAGACCTTATTTTATATTTTCCGTATTTAGACTTTTTCCAAAGATGACTAATTCCTACCTGTACTGCAACGTACCTGCGCAAATTTCTATTCTAATGTCTGATTTTACCTTCTGTTACCCATCTGATCTCTGCTCACACAAACCTCTTCGTGAATGATTGTTTTGACTTTTCTCTGACTGGTAAGAACAAGCTTAGAGTCACAGCACCACCTTCAGGATCCCTGCGGTCAGGACACCTGCTCTGAAGGTGCAGTAAGATTTTACTTTGTTTCTCTCTTTCCTGTTTTAAGGTGACCCCCAGCGCAAAGCAGCTCCACCAGGAGTTTTCCCAGTCTGCCTGACTTTATTTGTACTTTACTTCAGTCTTTTCTTTTCTTGCTACTTTCGTATTCTACCATATTTATTTAGTAATTTTGCAAGTTAAGATTTTGGCTGTTTTATATCCCCTGATAAAGTTGTGTTTAAACATTAATACACCTGGCTCACTGAAGTACCAGATGGGTTCAGGGTCATAGTACAGCAGGTTGGAGGTGAGGGGCCCCGCAGCAGTTTGACCCCCCTCAGTAATCCAACCAAGAACTGGTTTAACTACGACTCAGCAACTATTTTTCATTCTAACAATCTCTAACAAACATTTGCGATTAGAACTTTTTTCTGCTTGAATAAAATCTTCAGTTCTCTAAAACCAGCAGTTGTTGCGCTGATATTTGTAAAATGTCTCTAATTTGAATAAAATTCAAGACATTTTAAAAATGTCTCGAATCTGAATAAAAGTCAGATGGACTTTACTCACATTTTCAGTGAACTCTGGGAAAACAAAAGACCCCTCAGATCAGCTGGAGCCCACCACAGCTGCTCCAGCTGTCACGTAAATGTCATCAGGCTCAACAGGAAAGAATGTTTCTGGTTTTCAAAGATCAACTTATTTTATAGGCTACACTGAACTACTGATCTATATTTAGCCTCCTGGCAAAGAAACTGCAAGTCTGCTGAAACTTTCAGTTCTGTGTAAATCAGGTTTGAGGCTTTGATTCATCTAAAGGTTCCACTTTTAAATGTCATGTGTATAAAAACAATAAAAAGCTCTGGCTTTCCCTGCTATAATTAGAATAGGCAGCACAATACAGTACAATAACATTAAATATTTACATTAGAGCGCAATATTCAATAGCCTAAAACAATAGTTTCACTGGTATTCCTGAATTTATGGGGGATCAACAAACACTGGACCTAAAGTGTCCCATCAGGGCTGTCCACCCTTCACAATAACAGTGTTCTTAAGCTGCACTGTAACTAACTGTTTTTATCTTGTTTTAATTTTCTATTGAACTCTTTTAAATGGTATTTAAATGTCTTTGTTTTGTCCTGTGTGTGGCTGTCACGGTTCATGTAAAGCTGTGAACTCCCTTGTTGTTGCAAATAAACACCTCCTCCTCCCCACTTCTTCCTGCTGTTTCTTTAAAAGGACAAATTAAATATCCTACAGCCTGGACGCGTGTTGTAGGACAGAAGGCGGGGTTAAAAAAAAAGCTATAAAATGTGCTGTAACGCGGAAGCAGCGGGTATTAGCACGCCGGCCGGCCAGCTGACAGCCACAGACAGCAGCTCCCTGCTCCGCGCGTTTCTTTTAAACATCCTGATCAACAGTAAAAGATCCTGTTTTCTGACACACTCCTTCACGTCGCTCTTCATACAAGCAGACCTCATCATGGGTCCGACGGCGTTTTGTTGGATCGGTAAGTTTCTGCGATTTTCTTTTTTGGCGCCTTCGTTTCTAAAATCAGGAGTCAAACCAAAACAGCGCTCAGCTGTTTTCAAACAGTCACACAGAAAACACGAAGCCGCAACACAGAGAGAAACTTAACATTTACAGAGCTGATGTGAAGTCTGAATCCTGATTGGATGGAGGGACTTTTCCTCCTGATCGGCAGGTTTTGAGTTGAAGAAACGGACCAACAGATGCTCTTAAATTAAAGGTTTATAGATCAGCGGTTAAACTCTGTTGCTTACTTGCACTGTTGTAAAGGTCCGTGTGGTTTTACTTGTGCCCTGAGAGAGCTGGATCCAGCCGGTATAGATGGGGGACTTTCCTCCTCATCAGCCCCAGAGGTGCAGCAGCAGCACGGACAGGCTGACAGGGCGGGACAAGCGTAAAAGTGTTGGGGGGGGGGGCACTGCTTCTAACAGAATTCATTTTCTCTCAAACACATACGTGCACGCGCGAACCTGCCGGCGGGGTTTTCCATCCCTCTAAACACGCAGCTCTCTGCGCACAGGCGCAAGTCTTCACTCCTGCTGAGTCCTTTACACAACCTTTATTATGAGCCTAAATATTCCAGTTTAGTGGCATGATGTCGTTCCTGTGGAAGTGTAGGCTCTGACATGTTTTATTAAGTACCCTGCATGTGCTGAAACTGATAGGGACATAAAAAAGTCATCATATCTGAGGTTTGTGGAAAGGTTTCCACTGATTCCCAGAAAAAGGCTGCTGCCTGTTTGCTCTTTTATGTTGCTGGCTCAGAATGAGGAAGAGCTTAAAATGAACAGCATACAGTGTGAAAGTGAATCGTGTTTAAACAACAGTAGTAAATGATAATCACGTTGTGTCATAAGTGAAGAGAAAGAAAGTCATTGTTAAAACCACAGTCTGACTCAGAACTCCCACAAATAGTTTTGTGATTTGTGTGAATTTATGATTGTGTGCGAGTTACCTTGAAATCTCGGGTTCTGAGAGGTTCGTTTGCCGAGAAAGAGGCAGGTGATGATGCTGCAGAAAGGAAAAACTCAGAAAGTTATATGCTCTTTAATCCAGCTTGAGCAGCTTCATGCAGACGTGTGTTCAAGTTGTCTGGGAGATTATTCTGTGTGTAAACGCTGTGTTTCTGGAAGTGGACCACATGAGTCTAGTGAAGTAACTTAAGTACCTTTTAAAAGGTTTGGCAGGCCCATCGTGTGAATAGAAAGGAACATCGCTGCAGGGATTCTTATCCAAAATTACCCCTCAGCCGCCCCATTTGTCACAATTACAGGTCATGATTTAAACCACAAACTCCTCCCACGCACTCAACAGCTTATCACAACACACTAAGTGGATGAATGAAAGGTGTTGGTGGAAGTTAACATTGAATACAAACCCAACGAGGTTTTTACAGGGATTATGGCTCTGTTATTGATATCAGACCAGCCAGCACACAACCCACTCCGTTAAATGATGATTTTAACACCTGACTGAAACGGAAAAGCTCAGAACTAAACAGGAAGTGAAGCATGAAAAACTATCTTGTAATGTAATTTTCCTTTATTTTTCATCTCAAGGGGCCGGTGTTTGGGGATTTCCATCCTGTGAGATGTCAGTATGCAGAATGTTTCAGCTGTACAGCAGCAACAAAGTACAAAAAACTCAATCAGATCAAGGCAAAGATACTTTTCAGGGTGTGGTCTAAGAGAAACAGAGGCTGAATAAACATTATATAGTTCAGAGGGAGCGTGCACGCTGTCTGACTGGCTCATCAAGCCATAACTCATTTAGATTCAGTGTGACTTTCGAGGTCATCATCACATCTTATTACAAGAATCAGAATTCAGTCTCATAATAATCCAGTGAAAGTTGTCTGTAAATGGTTCCGCTGCAAACAGGAGCTGCTATCAGCTGATTCAGCTACTGTAAATGATGATAATCTGATTATGTCAGCAAATATAGACTAAACAGGGCTCAAGTTGTAGCTCACGCTTGCTTTTAAAATAAAGAGTATTGATTTGCTCTTGATATCAGATCAGATAACACCCATGCAGGTGTGTGTGTGTGTGTGTGTGTGTGTGTGTGTGTGTGTGTGTGTGTGTGTGTGTGTGTGTGTGTGTGTGTGTGTGTGTGTGTGTGTGTGTGTGTGTGTGTGTGTGTGTGTGGGGTCAGACAGTCAATCTGAAACCATTTCTCTAATTTTTTCCGTTTGTCTGAGAGACAATCAAAAAAGAGCTAAAACACTTCATGTGGGTGAAATATAGTCCAGATGTGGCACAGAGTGTGTTCGCTGCCCTGCTGGAAGATGTGTGGGGGATTTCCTCTTTGTGCCACAGCAGCCATTTTATTAGATGTACAGATATTCCTTCAGCACATTAACAGATAATGGCTTCCCTTTCTCCTGTGAGTCAGGTGTTACTGTGTCACTTAGCAATGAGACAATAACTGGTTTAAGTACATATAACTGTCACATAAAAAACACTGCCAGGTGTGGTTCAAGAGACCCAGGGGCTGAATAAACATCATATAGTTCAGAGGGAGCACGCGTGCTGTCAGTGTGACTTTCTGAGGTCATTATTATATCTGTCAATAAGAATCAGAATTCAGTCTCATAATAAAGTTGTTGTAAATGGTTCCACTGCAAACAGGAGCTGCTATCAGCTCATTCAGCTACTGTTAACGGTGACAGTTTGATTAAATATCAGCTAAACAAACAGAGCTGCAGTTGTAGCCGTGGTGACATACTTCCTCACATGTTTCCTGAACAGATTACAGCACGTCTGTTTATCCAGGACCAACATGTCAGTTTTAAGAATCTTAGCAGAGATTGTAAGAGCTGGACGTGTGCTCAGTATTTCAGTAGCAGCTCTAACAGTGAGTTTGTGTCATGTGACTCAGCACTTTAATTCACAACAGCTTTATAAAAAAAGTCGTGGTGTGGAAGTGAATGTTTGGCGGGTGTTGTGGGAGCTGCGGGCAGCTCTAGGTTTTGTTTTTCATACTGTCACGCCCTCATGAGGTAATCTGTCTCTCTTACCTCGGCATGTACAGTAATTGTAAGCTGAGAGGAAACACAGATAAGCTGAGTAAACACGTAACCACACGTGGATAAATCACACAAGTGCAAGACAAACAACTTTATCAGAGCCGGCAGGTCTTTAAAAAGTCTCTAAGTCTATGTGACGATCCGAAATGGATCAGCCTGGTGTTATTCTGCCGCACTGACAACAGATCTCATGTGCAGACCCCACAAAACACGAGGCAACGGGCCCCTGAACACAGACACCTAAACGTCTCCTGCACAGGAGTCTGTTTTTGTGGGTACCAATGCAGTGCATGACGACACATGAAGAGTTTGATCTGAAAGAAGTGCGAAGCTAAAACACCATCACATGTTAACTGTAACTGAGATTCCTGGAAATGGCACCGTTACATATTCTCAGAAAAGGACGAGCGATGGCAGGTGGTTTTGGGACTTTCTTTGTGACCAGGACCCGGGTGGGGTGGGGCAACACTGCAGTCTGTGAAAAGGAAGGAAAGGAAGCAAAGGGAAGCTCAGCTCTGTGAAAGTTGGGGAACCACAAGAGGATGCAGGTGGACGGTGAATGAGGGTCAATATAAAAATTACAGACTTCAGAGTATCACCAGACGCATGTTTAATAAACTGAGCTCATAAATCTCATTGTTTCGCCTCGAGCGTGTAGGAAAAGGTCGTGTGTCAAACAAACAAAGTTATCTCCCAGCAGGGTGGCAGGTAAAGGAGGGGACGGGGGCTTTTCTTTTTCTTGCTCCGGTGCTGGACATTCCAACATTCCTCTCTCCTGACGTGCAGATGAAAATGCAAATGGCTCAGCAAAGTGGAAAACAAATGTGTCATCATCACTCATGAAAACTTGATATGCAGCTCCTCCCCACGTCTTCACGTATCTGACATGTCGTCATCTTCTTTTTGTTTTTGCACTGAGCCTGATAACTCAAACACAATATTTTCTTACTACAACACAAAGTTTAGATTTATGTTATGACTGTTTTTAAAACGTCTGTTTATTCTAAGTCAGGAGGGAGGCGGCTCTGCGATGAACCGATGTGAACTCTAGAACTAAACCGCAGTCAGAGTTTATCTCTGCACTGACTCGTACTTTTATCTCCTCCAGGCTTCCACACAAACCCAGCTCTGATTACACTTAAGGTTCATTCACACTGTACGTGCAGAGATCATGGATCATTAAAAGCTCTTAATCTCTATTAAACTGAACCTTCATGTGAGCCGATAAAGAAAACGCCGTACCTCAAAATCTCCTCTCAGTTTAGTGACGTTTCCATCTCATCCGTCTCTTCCACTCCTCGTCTCCTGAGAGTCCTTAACCCTTTGACTTCAAGCCAAAGCCCTGTGGGCTTGAGCCCTGACCTGCAGAGACAAATAAAAACAACTGAGATTCACATTTATAATGTTGACTGTCTTTTTTTCTGCTGCTTAAATGTTAAACGCGTCACCGTTGGCCTCAGAGAAAGAAATTTACTCCCTACTGTCTACTTGAATGCGAACGGCTTGACAAAGTTCTCGAGTTCTCCATTATCCAGGTCCCTTAACGCCTCCTATCAAAAAAGATGTTGAGGCTGATGACAAAATATTTTTAGTTTGTATTTAATGATGTCTCTGATGCTGTTTATCTGGTTACGCCTGTCGCTCTGCTGCTGTCATGTCACTATAGTTCTGCAGGTATTTCATAAAAACCAAAGTGTTGGACACGTCACAATGTTCACCTGCTGATGGCGCAAAGGTTATTACAGGTCATCCAGAGGGGAACATGAAGCTCACAGCAGTTTCTGAGATATTAAGAAAAACTTTATAAAGACTCTGGTGGCTCAAAGCAGGCTCCATAAACGTTAAGCTGGTTCTGGTAAACTGATTTTTAGATCAGTCTTCAGCTGCATTTCAAATAAAAATGAACTGGAGTTTCTTTTCACAGTTTAGTTTCAGATTCAGGTACTTAATCGTGTTTTTCTTCTTTTTCAGCTGCCACACTTCTCTGTCTCTCACCTGCAGCAGCAGCAGAGTCTCCTCCGGCTCTAACCTGCGACGTTGCCAAACAACCGGACGGGTTAATCAGCTACAAACTGTCCCGACCGCCCAGTTCACCCAGCTGTACCCCGAACTGGGAAACAGTGAGCGTAAGTCCTTCACACTCATCGTTAGTAAGATCTAATACTGAGAACAGACTACAGGACGTTTGATTAGGCGACCATCAACTGAGAGGCAGATTATTTTTCTGCGCTCCTATTGGTCAGAGTCACCGAACGCGTCGTAGAAGTTGTGGAACCAGAACATGTAGTGTGTTTGTTCTTCTCCTTGTGCTGGTACCTTGTCGTGGTGGAGAGGCTTGTGCGTCCCAAAGACCCTGAGAGCTGTGCCGGAGGTTCAACCAAGCCGGAGTGGTCTCAGGTGAGGGGCCCGACCAAAAACAGCACACCGGCCCTTCGGGTTATGGGGGGGGGGGGGACAACAGGGCCAAAGATCTAACTCAGCCTTCAAACAGGATAAATCCTTCTTGGGACACTTGTACGGAGTTTTTAAAGGACCTCTGCAGGTAGGTCGGCCCAAACATCTTGGAGAACTCCCCCTCGGTCCTTCTGTAGATTTAGTTGCTCCTCTCTCTTCATGTGATCCCAGGTAGACTGGATGATGTTGAGATCGGGGCTCTGTGGGTGCTGCAGAGTGAATCTGGGGTTAATCAGATCCAAAGAGCTTCTTCAACCACCTCCAGCTACCCTTAATTTGAACCTTTCCTGGATGACTCCTCACAGACGTATATATCGTCAGTGAAACTCACCATATGAGCACAGATGAGTAGAAGTGATACTTTCAGTTCAGTTACTGAGGTTTTAAATTGTGGGTGCAAAGCAAACTATAGATTTCGCTCCAGTTTTGTATATCATGATTCATCTTCTCCTCTCCTTCAGTGCAACTGTTTGTCCCCCCCCCCCAGAATATTAATAAACATTAATGTCATTAGCTCTGCACAGCTAACAGGAGGTGTGGACGTAGACATGTTGATTTTTTGCAACCACAAGCGGGAAGCTTCTGGTCTACAATATGAGGCTGATGCGGAAGTGCCTGAAAGCTGCATTCTGTTGAAAAGCCAGCAGGGGGCGACTCTTCTGGTCCGGCTCCATTAGAAATAATGGGAAAATGTTTCTCCTTCTCAGCTGAATAATTACCCCAGTAAACACTTTAGTAAATTATGGTCCCATTTAGAGGAACAGAGACCAGGAAGCAGGGGAGGCTTTAGGGCGGGGCTACAAACTGATTGACAGGAACATAATTTACTAAATGAACATCATGCTGTGTTGAAGAAGACTTGAAACTAGCGACTGAGACCATAAACTCATCAGGAAAGTGTTTACTGGGGTAATTATTCAGCTGAGAAAGAGAAACATTTTCTTCCTGCAGCCGGTGGAGTCAGCCCCGCTGGCTGCTGGAGAGGACGAGGTTTAAGGCTCTTCTGCACAGTGATTATTCAGGTTGTCGGCTGAGCTGAATGGGATGGTGTGTTGAAACATCATTTTTTAAAGGTCAGGAAGTTTCACTGTCACTGTGTTGCGCCATCGTCTCTCAGTGAAGAGGAAACTCCCTGTAACTCCGTTTGTTTTTTTTACTTCTTATTGTTTGAATCCATATGGAAAAATGTGCTGCTGATCACTGGGAAACCCCACCTGAACCCTGACGGTCTGTCTGTGTAGAGAAATCTTGTTTTTCCCCACTGTTAAAGGTTTTTTTCTCAGCTTTAGAAATAAATCTGTTAAATTCCCATTTTGACAGAACTGAATAAAATCTGACCTCTTAATGGGTCTGTGTTTGTTTTCCAGAAAACTGTGATCGTCAGTGAGGCGAAAAAGTTTGATTCACGGCTTGTGCAGAATGTGACCGAACAGTCCGTCTTCCTCAAAGAGTGCCACGACCACCTGCACTACAGGGAGAACTGCGAAGGGGTAAACAGACACCAATCAGCTGCAGCCTGGAAATATTAAATGAGGGAATTTCCCAGATCTGTGTTCAGAGCTCAGGAGTGTTTGTGGCAGCAAGTCAAACAACAAATTTTCTGTTTGTTAAAGCAAGACTGAATTAAATAAATGAAAACTAATCTGTGTCCACACATGAAAAAAAAAATCCACATTTACAGGTGAAAGGGAGCAGAGCTTAAAGGAGTTTGAAGAAAATGAAATAATGCGTGTGAATATAAGATAAGAGATGTACTCATTTATATATATGAGAGAGAGAGAGGTGTAGAGAGAGAGAGAGAGAGAGGGAGAGAAAGGGGAGAGAGGGAGAGAGGGGGAAGGGGGAGAGAGAGAGGAGGGAGAGAGAGAGGGGGAGAGAGAGGGAGGTGGAGAGAGAGAGATGAAAGAGATGTGGAGAGAGAGAGAGATGTGGAGAGAGAGAGAGGGGGGAGAGAGAGAGGGGGAGAGATGCAGAGAGAGAGGAAGAGAGAGAGAGGTAGGGAGAGAGAGAGAGAGAGAGAGAGAGGTAGGTAGGGAGAGAGAGAGAGAGAGGTAGGGAGAGAGAGAGAGGGAGGTAGAGAGAGAGAGGGAGGTAGAGAGGAAGAGAGAGAGGTAGGGAGAGAGAGAGAGGGAGGTAGAGAGGAAGAGAGAGAGGTAGGGAGAGAGAGAGAGGGAGGTAGAGAGAGAGAGAGAGAGGAGGTAGGGAGAGAGAGAGAGAGAGGAGAGAGAGAGGAGAGAGAGAGAGAGGGGAGAGAGGAGGAGAGAGGAGGAGAGGAGGGAGAGAGAGAGGGGAGAGAGAGAGAGAGGAGAGAGAGGGAGGCAGAGAGAGAGAGAGCGAGAGGGAGGGAGAGGCGAGAGGGAGGGAGGTGAGGGGGAGGAGGAGTGGGGAGGAGGGAGGAGAGAGGGAGGTGGGGAGAGGGAGGTGGGGGGGAGGCAGAGGGAGGAGAGAGGGGGAGGGGAGGGAGAGGGAGAGGAGAGGGAGGTGAGGGAGGGAGGGAGGAGAGAGAGAGAGGGAGGCGAGGAGAGGGAGGGAGAGGAGGGAGGGAGGGAGGGAGGTAGGGAGGAGAGAGAGAGGTAGGGAGAGGGAGGGAGAGGTAGGGAGAGAGGGAGGGAGGGAGGTAGGTAGGGAGAGAGGGAGGTGGGAGAGAGGGAGAGGGGGGAGAGAGAGGTAGGGGAGAGAGGTGGGGAGAGAGAGAGGTGAGTGTGGTAGAGTAGGATGACGGAGACGAATCTGATACAGTCAAACATAAGGACCTACTTTTAATCCGAGCAGCTAAAACACTAAGCTGCAGAGTTTATTTGGGGAAGATCGCAAATCTGCTTTTTATCATCTGGAAAACAACGTGCAGCCATTTCTCTCAGCACAGAGGGAGAAAAGCTTGATGAGCCTTTATTTTATTTTATTTATTCTTCTATATTGATCAACAGAGCTATAGCACGGCAAGCAAAGCTAAAAAGCCTCATAACAAACTTATGAAACGAATAAACACAGCATGGTAAATATGCACAGTACATAACCTTTATCTTTAGCAGATGCTCTCCTACAACAGTTCTTGCTGCACGTTCATCTGACCCCGCTGCAACAAGGACAAGCACATTATCTGCACTCATTATTCCTCCCACTCGCTCAGACCTGAAACATGCCCAGACATGTTCACTGAGAACTCAGACTGCACTTCCTGGTTCTGAACATCCGGGTCTTTACAGCACGTCTTTAAAAAAAACACTTGTAAAAATCAGAATTTGTGATCCAGCAAACAGGATTTATCAAACTGTCACTGAACCAAACTTAACTACGCTCACCTGCAGCTCTGTCGTTCTGTCTGTGCACATGTTTGAAGATCAGTTTTAGCACTAATTACTAATGTAATCCACACTCTGACCTCTCATTCTTCCTTTTAGGTCTTTATGGAAGCCCACTGCCAAGGTGAGTGATGCATGACAACCTCAGGTTGCAAAATACACCATTAATGTGTGTTTCCTGTTATCAGCCCACACGGCACCGTGCTGCTCATAATATACAGTAATACTGCGTCACTAGAGCTAAATGTGTTCTTTATTTTCTGTTTTCTGTTCTTTAAAAAGCCTGAAATGTGTGTGATCATTTTGTTTCAGCAGATGGCATTTTCCAAACAAGAAAATTAGATTAATGATTAAACTGTACCCACCATATTATTATTTAACATATAAAAACATATTTAAAGTTAAACCTGTTACCAATCTTTTTCTCCTGATAGCTCTTATAATAAATCTGTGTCTAGTTGGACTTTGGAAAACATTTATGCAAAACTTGGGTACAAACTTTGACTAAAAACCACGTTAGCTTGGGCAAACCGAAGCCCCGCCGTGTGATTGATCTTAATGGAAAATGATTATCCCTTCTGAAACTGATCTGTTTGTTTTCTAGTGAACTGCAGCCGTCTTTTGGACAGTGGCGTTCATCCAACCGCCTGTGAGTCACCACTTTTCTTTAACAAATGTGCTAAAGTTTGTGGTTTCAGGCTTAAAGGACAGTAAACCACTTTATAAACTGCCTGCTGGAGTTTTAAGGAACCACAGCTCAACCGCAGGACACCTCATTTAAAGTCTCTTAACTTACACAACAGGGCCAAAACATTTCCCCGACTGCACCCAAGTGCTGATAGTTTCTAAATGTCACCGTAAAACAGTTCAGCATCTCTGAACGGGACAGCTGGGGGGGGGGCAACTAAAACACATTTTTGGGCAACGCATCACAAACATTAACTAGAACTGCAAGCAGTTGTAAGCGGGGTCCAAGCCTCCCGACGCCAGCATAAGGTCCGCGAGCTTGGTTTCGACCCGGACACCCCTAACCTACGTTATGACATCACTCACATTTTTTGTGTTGGGTGTAAACTTTTATCAGCTTCGTCCATAGATGTGTAGATGGGCCGTGTGGCTTCGCAGGAGTTAATTTAGTTTCGCCATTTTGCGTGGATATAAGGTTTTTGGCATGCAGGAGTTCCAAGCCCAAATGCGTTGAACTTGCTTAAAGCGCCCCCTAGAGGTTGAAGTGTGCTCCTGAGTTACTCTTAAGCCAAGTTCATTGAGCGACCGTCAGGCTGTGATTGGGGGGTAAATCAGCGGCCAGTCGTTCTGTGCAAACTACCCAAGGACGCATTTCTGACTCCAGCCAGATATCTTGCACGCCAAATAACTCGACATCCACATCGAGAGCAGGCAGCTACTTTTTCACAGCCAAACCCTTTTTCCTCCCCTCCAGCTCTCTGTAGCTCAGACGATCCCTGCTGCCTGCGTGAGCTCATCCATCCTTTCACCCAGATTCTTTATCATTTCTATCTTTATAATCACAAACAGCTGTTTCGTGTGCAGGAGCGCTCATTTCACATTTGGAGACCAGCGTCTGGTGACGCAGCCGCTGTCAGCTCGTGAAGCGTGTGACCCCCCTGTGACCGGACAGTCGCGTAGTGTGAACGCCACGACGAGAAAACTCCCGTCAAAAGACGTTGAGTTGTGCAGTGTGAACGGCACGGCCATCGGCCGACGCTGAAAGTAGTGTAGTTTGCACGAGGCACCGGGGCCCTGCACCCACCCTACGAGCGTCTGGGCCAAAGTATCACTTTTAGCGACGGAAGAATAAAAATAATAAAAACAGATTCCAATAAACTGCGACGCCTCTCATTCGCGGGTTCCCTGCTCTTCTCGGGCCCCTGATGAACATTTCCTCATGATGTTAAGCACGTATGTAAAACAACATTCAGTGTCCTTCTAAACATATTTGCTTATGTAATTATAAGCGACCTTTCTTGGAGACCGGGGCGGTGAAATCACGTCAGTGTTGGAAGCTCGTAAATTCAGCACAGATTTAAACAAACTGCAGCAGAGAAAAGTAAAATAATAAAGCTGCTGTGGTGCTGCGACAGCTTCAGGCTGAGGGATCTGGCAACCTTCCAGCAGCTGAGCAAAAACAGATAAACTAGAAACGTGTTGCATAACAACTCTCACGTTTAGATTTGCATTTAGATTTACTACAAATGTGATTCTAAATTCCAGCGACATTTATATACGAGCATGTCGACTTCTCCTTTTTAAAAAGTGAAACTAGATTAGTTTGAAGATGAGTATTGTGTCATACCAGGAGTGACTGTGCAGTTAAGTAGAAAGTGTCAAATCAGAAAAACAATCACGGAAAATCTAAAGCCCCTTGTGCCCGGTTCATTTCTGGTAAGTACAGCAGGCAGGAGCCAGAAACCTGCCCAGCCCCTCCCTTTGTGGTTCTGAAGATGGTTTATTTCTGCATCAGGTGATGGTACAAAAGCCTGATGATAATGTTCTGAGAAAACTGCAGGATGTTTGTGTTAATGTCACGGTCATGAGTCACTCAGTGTAAAACAGAGTTCAGCACGATAGTTAGAGCAGATTAACTGTTAATTAAATTAACTGGCAACACTTTTGAGTATGAAGGTAAGAAAATGCTAAAAATGATCTGGCCTTTTCTACTTTGTTATATTTGATTTAGTCTCTTTGAAATGATTATGTGAGCCGATTTACTTCACACAGGAATGCAGTGGAGCAACATACTTAAGCTTTTAACTCCTAAATCACCCACACATTCATTCTCAGCTTAAGGTTAAAAGAGAAAAGATAAAACTTGGAAATTTAAAAGAAAATAAGCACTTCAGTGCAGTTTAAAGGTATTTTCCATTTTGCATATGGAAACAATGCATATTTCCATCTAGACCAAAATGATGGGCTGACACACCAACATTGTCACGTTATTAGCTAAAACAATCATGGTTTTGAAATAAAATCACGACCCATTTCTTCTCATCTTTGTCTCCTTTCAGCGAACGTCACCTCCGGGAACGCCACCTCCGGGAACGCCACCTCCGGGAACGCCACATTGATCTGCATCTTTGAGAGTTGGTGTCCAGAACTCTGGATAGTGATTGTTCTTGGTGTCCTTGGCGGTATCATTATTGTTATTTCCAGTGTCCTCGGGCTTCCGTACCTCTGCAAACTCTGCAAATGCATTAAAAGAAAATCTGCGGCCGGGACGGCTTCACGCACTCCTGCAAATGAGCGGAGTAAAGTGGAGCATGAAGAAGTGGCCTTAGTGTGATTATACAAAACTGTTGTTTGACTGATCCAATAATAATAATAAAATAATAATAATAATAATAACAACAATAGCCTAATAATAATAATATTTTATTTTATAACACTTTCCTAACTTAGCTTAAAATAAAGACTATAATAAGATCAAATTTTAAATGTATATTATAAGTTTGCTCATGTTCCAGTTAAGAAGTGCAGAAAATAATTTTC
>JALXJV020000010.1:34262097-34280933 GCA_024633595.2 Lepomis macrochirus | reverse complement strand
TAAAATCAGAATTATTAACTGGAATCTGAGCATGATTTAGAAAATATATATATAATATAATATTGTTAACATATCCCAAATATTTCTATTTTATAAGTGTTTTTATTTCTATTTAATCCAAATAAAGTCTTTGCTTTACCCAGAGTTAGGAAAGTGTTATAAAATATAATATATAGTTATTATTGAAGAGCTTATTCAACAGTGTCTGACAATTAGTCATTATTATGACACTAAGGCCTTTTGTTGTTCAAGCTCCAACATCTGCTCATCTGCTGATGCAGAATTCCCTCTTCTGCGTTTGAAGAGTTTCCAGAAGTACAGACCCCCAAAGAAAACCACAACTAGAACGAAAATGATGGTGATACAAAGAGCCACTGCCCAAGGTTTCAGACACCAAGTCCCAAAGATGCAGATCCACGTGGCGTTCACCAAGATGGGGACGTCCAAGGTGCAGTTCACACAGGTGGAGTTCACTGAAAGCATGCGAAGATTAGAGGAATGGGTCATGTTGTTATTTCGAAAACATCAATCATCAAACGTCAATGAGTTATTCACATTTTAAGCTTAAGGAGCTTAAGTATAAACACCAGAAGAAAATAACAGTTCTTCAGTAAAATGTACTTTGTCACTTTCCTCTGCTGGATTCTCTTCCAATTTTTAAATGCAGTAAATCGGCTCACATAATCATTTCAAAGAGACTAAAGCAAATATAACGGAAAGTAGAAAAGGCCAGATCAGCAGGTAAGAAAGCAGGGAATTAACTAACTCTGTTTTTATTCAGCATTTTGTTACCTTCATACTCAAAAGTGTTGGCAGTTAATTTAATTAACAGTTAATGTGATCTATCGTGCTGAACTCTGTTTTACACTGAGTGACTCATGACCGTGACATTAACACAAACATCCTGCAGTTTTCTCAGAACATTATCATCAGGCTTTTGTACCATCACCTGATGCAGAAATAAACCATCTTCAGTAAAACCACAAAGGGAGGGGCGGGTAGGTTTCTGGCTCCTGCCTACTGTATTTACCAGAAATGAACTGGGCACAAGAGAGGGGCCTTCAGATTTTCCGTGATTGTTTTTCTGATTTGACACTTTCTACTTAACTGCACAGTCATTCCTGGTATGACACAATACTCGTCTTTAAAAACTACAGTTTCACTTTTTAAAAAGGAGAAGTCGACAAGTTCGACTATAAATGTCGCTGGAAACTTAATTTAGAATTTGTATTAAATCTAAATGCAAATCTAAACGTGAGAGATGTTATGCAACGAGTTTCTAGTTTATCTGTTTTGCTCAGCTGCTGGAAGGTTGCCAGATTGACGCTGTCACTCCACCACAGCAGCTTTATTATTTTACTTTTCTCTGCTGCAGTTTGTTTGAATCTTTACGAGCTTCCAACACTGACGTGATTTCACCGCCCCGGTCTCCAAGAAAGGTCGCTTACAATCACATAAGCAAATATGTTTAGAAGGACACTGAATGTTGTTTTACATACGCGCTTAACATCATGAGGAAATGTTCATCAGGGGCCCGAGAAGAGCAGGGAACCCGCGAATGAGAGGCGTCGCAGTTTATTGGAATCTGTTTTTATTATTTTTATTCTTCCGTCGCTAAAAGTGATACTTTGGCCCAGACGCTCGTAGGCTGGGTGCAGGGCCCCGGTGCCTCGTGCAAACTACACTACTTTCAGCGTCTGCCGATGGCCGTGCCGTTCACACTACGCGACTGTCCGGTCACAGGGGGGTCACACGCTACACGAGCTGACAGCGGCTGTGTCACCCGATGCTGGTCTCCAAACGTGAAATGAGCGCTCCTGCACACGAAACAGCTGTTTGTGATTATAAAGATAGAAATGATAAAGAATCTGGGTGAAAGGATGGATGAGCTCACGCAGGCAGCAGGGATGGTCTGAGCTACAGGGAGGAAAAAGGGTTTGGCGGTGAAAAAGTAGCTGCCTGCTCTCATTGGCTGGATGTGGATGTCGAGTTATTTGGCGTGCAAGATATCCGGCTGGTGTCAGAAATGCGTCCTTGTGTAGTTCGCATAGAACGACCGGCCGCTGATTTACCCCCAATCACAGCCTGACGGTTGCTGAGTGAACTTGGCTCAGGAGCACACTTCAACCTCTAGGGGGCGCTTTAAGCAAGTTCAACGCATTTGGGCTTGGAACTCCCGCATGCCAAAAACCTTATATCCACGCAAAATGGCGAAACTAAATTAACTCCTGCGAAGCCACACGGCCCATCTACACATCTACGGACGAAGCTGATAAAAGTTTACACCCAACACAAAAAATGGAAGTGATGTCATAACGTAGGTTAGGGGTGTCCGGGTCGAAACCAAGCTCGCGGACCTTATGCTGGCGTCGGGAGGCTTGGACCCCTCTTACAACTGCTTGCAGTTCTAGTTAATGTTTGTGATGTGTTGCCCCCCCCCAGCTGTCCCGTTCAGAGACGCTGAACTGTTTTACGGTGACATTTAGAAACTATCAGCACTTGGGTGCAGTCGGGGAAATGTTTTGGCCCTGTTGTGTAATAGAATACAGTTAAGAGACTTTAAATGAGGCGTCCTGCGGTTGAGCTGTGGTTCCTTCAAACTGCAGCCAGCAGTTTATAAAGTGGTTTTAGCAACAACCTGAAACCACAAACTTTAGTACATTGATGAAGAAAAGTGGTGACTCACAGGCGGTTGGATGAACGCCACTGTCCGAAAGATGGCTGCAGTTCACTAGGAAACAAACAGATCAGTTTCAGAAGGGATAATCATTTTCCATTAAGATCACTCACACGGCGGGGCTTTGGTTTGCTCAAACAAGTCAAAGTTTGTACCCAAATTTTGCACAAATGTTTTCCAAAGTCCAACTAGACACAGATTTATTATAAGAGCTATCAGGAGAAAAAGAATTGGGAACAGGTTTAGCTTTAAATATGTTTTTATATGTTAAATAATAATATGTTGGGTACCGTTTCATCATTAATCTAATTTTCTTGTTTGGAAAATGCCATCTGCTGAAACAAAACGATCATCACACACTTTTCAGGCTTTTTAAAGAACAGAAAACAAAGAACAAATTTAGCTTCAGTATTACTGTATATTACGAGCAGCACGAGTGCCGCGTGGGCTGATAACAGGAAACACACATTAATGGTCTATTTTGCAGCTTGAGGTTGTCATGCATCACTCACCTTGGCAGTGGGCTTCCATAAAGACCTAAAAGGAAGAATGAGAGGTTAGTGTAGATTACATTAGTAATTAGTGCTAAAAATTGGATTTAAACTGATCTTCAAACATGTGAACAGACAGAACGACAGAGCTGCAGGTGAGTGTAGTTCACTCTAGTTTGGATTAAATCCTGTTTGCTGGATCACAAATTATGATTTTTACAAGTGTTTTTTTTATTTATAAAAGACTGTAAAGACCCAGATGTTCAGAACCAGGAAGTGCAGTCTGAGTTCTCAGTGAACATGTCTGGGCATGTTTCAGGTCTGAGCGAGTGGGAGGATTAATGAGTGCAGATAATGTGCTTGTCCTTGTTGCAGCGGGGTCAGATGAACGTGCAGCAAGAACTGTTGTAGGAGAGCATCAGCTAAAGATAAAGGTTATGTACTGTGCGTGTCTACCATGCATTTCATAAGTTTTTTTATGAGGCTTTTTAGCTTTGCTTGCAGTGCTACAGCTCTAACTCTCTATTGATCAATATAGAAGAATAAATGAAATTAAATAAAGGCTCATCAAGCATTTCTCCCTCTGTGCTGAGAGAAATGGCTGCATGTTGTTTTCCAGATGATAAAAAGCAGATTTGGTGACTTTCCCCAAATAAGCTTTGAAGTTTAATGTGTTAGCTGCTGGATTAAAAGTAGGTTATTAGAGTTTGACTAATTGCACATGTATTTTCTCATGTGCTGTAAAACTCAGAAGCCTGACAAGTTACCTGGAAAGAAAGCCTGAGGCACATACTGTATGTTTTCACATGGAATATCTGCAGCACACATGTTATATTTGATTGTATATCGTGTGCATATATTTATTCCTTAATCTACATGGAATGCTAACTGATTCTACAGGGATTCATAAAGGAGTACCCATCTTATCTTATATTCACACGCATTATTTTATTTTCTTCAAACTCCTTTAAGCTCTGCTGCCTTTCACCTGTAAATGTGGCTTTTTTTTGGCGTGTGGACACGGATTAGTTTTCATTTATTTGATTCAGTCTTACTTTAACAAACAGAAAATTAGCTGTTTGAAAGTTTGACTTGCTGCCAAAAAACACTCCTGAGCTGTGAACACTGGCTGGACGCAGATCTGGGAAATTCCCTCATTTTAATATTTCCAGGCTGAAGCTGGTTGGTGTCTGATGGTGGCACTGAGGCTGGATTAGATGCACATGTTTACCCCTTCGCAGTTCTCCCTGTAGTGCAGGTGGTCGTGGCACTCTTTGAGGAAGACGGACTGTTCGGTCACGTTCTGCACGAGCAGCGAGTCAAATTTTTTTAGCCTCACTGACGATCACAGTTTTCTGGAAAACAAACACAGACCCATCAAGAGGTCAGATTTTATTCACTTCTGTCAAAATGAGAATTTAACAGATTTATTTCTAAAGCTGAGAAAAAAACCTTTAACAGTGGGGAAAAAAAAGATTTCTCTACACAGACAGACCGTCAGGGTTCAGGTGGGAGTTTCCCAGTGATCAGCAGCACATTTTTTCACATGGATTCAAACAATAAGAAGTAAAAAAAACAAACGGAGTTACAGGGAGTTTCCTCTTCACTGAGAGAGGATGGCGCAACACAGTGACAGTGAAACTTCCCTGACCTTTAAAAACGGTGTTTCATCACACCATCCCATTCAGCTCAGCCGACAACCTGAATAATCACTGTGCTGAAGAGGCTTAAACCTGCGTCCTCTCCAGCAGCCAGCAGGGGGCGACTCCACCGGCTGCAGGAAGAAAAGATTTCTCCTTCTCAGCTGAATAATTACCGCAGTAAACACTTTCCTGATGAGTTTATGGTCTCAGTCGCTAGTTTCAAGTCTTCTTCAACACAGCATGATGTTCATTTAGTAAATTATGTTCCTGTCAATCAGTTTGTAGCCCCGCCCTAAAGCCTCCCCTGCTTCCTGGTCTATGTTCCTCTAAACGGGACCATAATTTACTAAATGAACATCATGCTGTGTTGAAGAAGACTTGAAACTAGCGACTGAGACCATAAACTCATCAGGAAAGTGTTTACTGGGTAATATTCAGCTGAGAAGGAGAACATTTTCCCATTATTTCTAATGGAGCGGACTTCTTTTGCAACCAGAAGAGTCAGCCCCTGCTGGATTTTCAACAGAATGCGGCTTTCAGGAACTTCCGCATCGGCTTCATATTGTAGACCGGAAGGTTCCCGCTTGTGGTTGCAAAAAAATCAACATTGCTACGTCCACACCTCCTGTTAGCTGTGCAGAGCTAATGACATTAATGTTTATTAATATTCTGGGGGGGGGGGCAAACAGTTGCACTGAAGGAGAGGAGAAGATGAATCATGATATACAAAACTGGAGCGAAATCTATAGTTTGCTTTACACCCACAACTGAAAGTATCACTTCTACTCGTCTGTGCTCATATTGTGAGTTTCACTGACGATATATACGTCTGTGAGGAGTCATACCAGAGAGGTCAAAATTAAGGGTAACTGGAGGTGGTTGAAGAAGCTCTTTGGATCTGATTAACCCCAGATTCACTCTGCAGCACCCACAGAGCCCCGATCTCAACATCATCCAGTCTACCTGGGATCACATGAAGAGAGAGAAGCAACTAAATCCACGTCTTGTTTTGTCTTGTCATCAGGCTGATCATGGTTAATTAGCGTTAAACAGTCAGCCTAATGCATCCTGTGTGTGTGGACACAGCTGCTTTCACTTCACAGCTGGTGTAGACAATGTTGGTGCCACGACGGACCCCCCCCCCCCCAACCCGAAGGGCCGGTGTGCTGTTTTGGTCGGGCCCTCACCTGAGACCAATCCGGCTTGGTTGAACCTCCGGCACAGCTCTCAGGGTCTTTGGGACGCACAAGCCTCTCCACCACGACAAGGTACCAGCACAAGGAGAAGAACAAACACGCTACACGTTCTGGTTCCACAACTTCTACGACGCGTTCGGTGACTCTGACCAATAGGAGCCCAGAAAAATAATCTGCCTCTCAGCTGATGCAAAAACCTCCTGTAGTCTGTTCTCAGCATTGGATCTTATTAACGATGAGTGTGAAGGACTTACGTTCACGGTTTCCCAGTTTGGCGTACAGCTGGGTGAACTGGGCGGTCGGGACAGTTTGTAGCTGAATAACCCGTCGGGTTGTTTGGCAACGTCGCAGGTTAGAGCCGGAGGAGACTCTGCTGCTGCTGGTGAGAGACAGAGAAGTGTAGCTGCTGAAAAAGAAGAAAAAACACGATTAAGTAACTCAATCTGAAACCAAACTGTGAAAAGTAAATCGAGTTACTTCATTTTTATTTGAAATGCAGCTGAAGACTGATCTAAAAATCAGTTTACCACAACCAGCTTAACGTTTATGGAGCCTGCTTTGAGCCACCAGAGTCTTTATAAAGTTTTTCTTAATATCTCAAACTGCCGTGAGCTTCATGTTCCCCTCTGGATGACCTGTAATAACCTTTGCACCATCAGCAGGTGAACATTGTGACGTGTCCAATACTTTGGTTTTTATGAAATACCTGCAGAACTAGTGACATGACAGCAGCAGAGCGACAGGCGTAACCAGATAAACGGCATCAGAGACATCATTAAATACAATCTAAAAATATTTTGTCATCTTTTTTGATGGGGGGCGTTAAGAGACCTGGATAATGGAGAACTCCAGAAATTTGTCAAGCCGTTCATATTCAAGTAGACAGTAGGGAGTAAATTTCATTTCTCTGAGGCCAACGGTGACGCGTTTAACATTTAAGCAGCAGAAAAAAAAAAAGACAGTCAACATTATAAATGTCAATCTCAGTTGTTTTTTTTATTTGTCTCTGCAGGTCAGGGCTCAAGCCCACAGGGCTTTGGCTTGAAGTCAAAGGGTTAAGGACTCTCAGGAGACGAGGAGTGGAAGAGACGGATAAGATGGAAACGAGAGGAGATTTTGAGGTTTGAGGTTTTCTTTATCGGCTCACATGAAGGTTCAGTTTAACAGAGATTAAGAGCTTTTAATGATCAGTGAACAGATCTCTGCACGTACAGTGTGAATGAACCTTAAGTGTAATCAGAGCTGGGTTTGTGTGGAAGCCTGGAGGAGATAAAAAGTACGAGTCAGTGCAGAGATAAACTCTGACTGCGGTTTAGTTCTACAGTTCACATCAGTTCATCGCAGAGCCGCTTCCTCCTGACTTAGAACAAACAGACGTTTTAAAAACAGTCGAACGTAAATCTAAACTTTGTATTGTAGTAAGAAAATGTTGTGTTTGAGTTATCAGCTCAAAACAAAAAGAAGACGACAGCTTCACAGAGCTTCTTTCCACCAAAGGAGGGTACTAGGATCAAAAAATAAATAATTTGATATGTCAGATAGGTGAAGACTTGGAGAGCAGCTGCATATCAAGTTTTCATGAGTGATGACGACATATTTGTTTTCCACTTTGCTGAGCTAATTGCATTTTCATCTGCACCCCCCCGCCCCCCCTCCCCCCTCCTTTACCTGCCACACCCTGCAGAGATAAGTTTGTTTGTTTGACACACGACCTTTTCCCCACACGCTCGAGGCGAAACAATGAGATTTATGAGCTCAGTTTATTAAACATGCGTCTGGTGATGCTCTGAAGTCTGTGATTTTTATATTGACCCTCATTCACCGTCCACCTGCATCCTCTTGCAGTTCCCCGACTTTCACAGAGCTGAGCCTCCCTTTGCCTCCTTTTCCTTCCTTTTCACAGACTACAGCTTTGCCCCCCCCCCCCAGGGCCTGGTCACAAAGAAAGTCCCAAAACCGCCTGCCATCGCTCGTCCTTTTCTGAGAATATCTAACGGTGCCGTTTCCAAGAATCTCTGGTTCAGTTACACGTGATGTCGTTTCACCTTCTTTCAGATCAAACTCTTCATGTGTTGTCATGCACTACACACTTTAGTTGTGTGTGTTCATGAGAACATAAACAGGAAGATCCATAAATGGAGATGGGGTGAGGTGGGGTGTCCAGTTTGCCAAGAGACACGGAGATGACTCGTGTTTTCCTGATTTCAATTCCTTTTGTGGATTATTTGGGGTTTTTTTTTTGCTTTTTAGGTATAGAAAAGTGAGACACATTTTCATTTCTGTAAAGAAGTTTTTTCTTATTCATACAGTTTACGGACACACGACACCCGTGTTAAAGCTCGTTACCCACAAAAACAGACTCCTGTGCAGGAGACCTTTACGTGTTCAGGGGCCCGTTGCCTCGTGTTTTGTGGGGTCTGCACATGAGATCTGTTGTCAGTGCGGCAGAATAACACCAGGCTGATCCATTTCGGATCGTCACATAGACTTAAAGACTTTTTAAAGACCTGCAGGCTCTGATAAAGTTGTTTGTCTTGCACTTGTGCGATGATTTATCTACAGGTGGTGGCGTGTTTACTCAGCTTATTTGTGTTTCCTCCCAGGTAACGATTACTGTACATGCCGAGGTAAAGAGAGAGAGATTACCTCATGAGGGTGTGACAATATGAAAAACAAAACCTAGACCTGCCCGCAGCTCCCACAACACCTGCCAAACATTCACTTCCACACCACGACTTTGTTTAAAGCTGTTGTGAATCAAAGTGCTGAGTCACATGACACAAACTCACTGTTAGAGCTGCTGCTGAAATACTGAACACACGACCAGCTCTTACTGTCTCTGCTAACTATAAATAAGTTTCTAAAAACTGACATATTGGTCCTGGATAAACAGACGAGCTGCAATCTGCTCAGGAAACATATGAGGAAGTGTGTCATCACGGCTACAACTGCAGCTCTGTTTGTTTAGCTGATATTTAATCAAACTGTCACCGTTAACAGTAGCTGAATGAGCTGATAGCAGCTCCTGTTTGCAGTGGAACCATTTACAGACAACTTTCACCGGATTATTATGAGACTGGATTCTGATTCTTCTTTACAGGTATAATAATGACCTCAGAAAGTCAGACTGAATCTAAATAAGTTATGGCTTGCTGAGCCAGTCAGACAGCGCGCACGCTCCCTCTGAACTATAGAGTTTATTCAGCCTCTGGGTCTCTTGAACCACACCTGGCAGTGTTTTTATCTGATAGTTATATGTACTTAAACCAGTTATTGTCTCATTGTTAAGTGGCACAGTAACACCTGACTCACAGGAGAAAGGAAGCCATTATCTGTTAATGTGCTGAAGGAATAGCTGCACATCTAATAAAATGGCTGCTGTGGCACAAAGAGGAAATCCCCCCAGACACCGTCCAGCAGGGAACACACTCTGCGCCACATCTGGACTCCAAACACTGGACTATATTTCACCCGCATGAAGTGTTTTAGCTCTTTTTTTGATTGTCTCTCAGTTTCAAAATGTCTCAGACAAACGGAAAAAATTAGTGAAATGGTTTCAGATTGGCTGTCTGACCTCACACACACACACACGCAGACATTCAGATCTTACAAACACGGCGTGACAATATGTAATCTTGTGGCGCTGTGTGGGTGTTAGCTGATCTAATATCAAGAGCAAATCAATACTCTTATTATTAAAAGCAAGAGTGAGCTACAACTTGAGCCCTGTTTGTTTAGTCTGTGTTTGCTGACATATAATCAGATTATCATCATTAACAGTAGCTGAATGAGCTGATAGCAGCTCCTGTTTGCAGTGGAACCATTTACAGACACTGAGACTGAATTCTGATTCTTATAATAAGATGTGATGATAACCTCAGAAAGTCACACTGAATCTAAATGAGTTATGGCTTGATGAGCCAGTCAGCCAGCGTGCACGCTCCCTCTGAACTATATAGAGTTTACTCAGCCTCGGTTTCTCTTCAGACCACACCCTGAAAAGTATCTTTGCCTGGATCTGATTGAGTTTTCTGTACTTTGCTTCTCTTATTGGCTCATTGTTGCTGCTGTACAGCCGAAATATTCTGCATACTTGACTGAGCCAGTCAGACAGCGTGCACGCTCCCTCTAAACTATATGATGTTTATTCAGTCTCCGGGTCTCTTGAACCACACCCTGGTAGTGTTTTTGTCTGGATCTGGATTGAGTTTTTTTAGGGCCCGAGCACGAACCGTGCGAGGACCCTATTGAAACTGTTAGGATTATTTTTTTTCTTTCTTTATTATTTTTCTGCAAAGTAAGCTCATTTTTCGCGGTCGCAACATGCTCGAAAACTCACCAAATTTGGCACGCATGTCAGGACTGGTGAAAAATTTCAGTATTTTGTGGGTTTCAGCGGACGGCGGGGCAAAATGGCTTGCTAGCGCCACCTAGAAAATTAGAAAAATTAGCCCCTCGTCCACATTCAACCTACAGGCACGAAAGTTGGTGGGGACGTGTATCATATCAAGACGCACAAAAAAGCCTCAAGAACCCATACCCTAAACTTCGACAGGAAGTCCGCCATTTTGAATTTGGCGGACATTTTGGGACGATTTGCACACTCCGTACTTTAACGAACTCCTCCAAGGGATTTAGTCGGATCGACTTCAAATTTCTGCTGTGCCTTCTAAAGGCATTGACGATGAAAAGTTGTGCTATCTGCGCGTTTTGCCAGCTGGGCGTGTCCGTGGCGTTGACGATTCGCCATGAAACAGGAAGTTGTTGTAACTTCACTGTACGTGCTCAGATCTGCACGAAATTTTACACGTTTGACAAGAGTCCCGCCCTGAACACATGTACATGCCGACATTCAACCATAGCCATAGCGCCACCTGCTGGCGACAGGAAGTGACCTTTAACGAAGCAGCCCCCGCCGCACGTTTGATCTACACGCACAAAATTTTTGGGGGACATGTATCATGTCAAGAGGTACAGAAAAGCCTCTTGGAGCGATGCCCTAAACCCCACAGGAAGTCGGCCATTTTGAATTTTGCCGCCATTATTGGATGATTTACACACTCTGTACTTTAACTAACTCCTCCTAGGGACGGAATCAGATCGACTTCAAATTTCTGCTGTGCCTTCTAAAGGCATTGACGATGTAAAGTTGTGCTATCTGCGCGTTATCGTCCATGGGCGTGTCCGTGGCGTCGACGATTCGCCATGAAACAGGAAGTTGTAGTAACTTGGCTGTACATGCTCAGATCTACACAAAATTTTACACGTTTCACAAGACTCCCGCCCTGAACAAATCTACATGCCAACATTCACCCCAGTAATAGCGCCACCTGCTGGCAACAGGAAGTCACCTTTAACGAAGCAGCCCCCGCTGCACGTTTCACCGACATCTACAAAATTTCTGTGGCACGTGTATCATGTCCAGAGGTACAAAAAAGCCTCCTGGAGCGATACCCTAAACCCGACAGGAAGTCGGCCATTTTGATTTGTGCGGCCATTTTGGATGATTTACACACTCCGTATTTTAACAAACTCCTCCTAGGGATTTAGTCGGATCAACTTCAAATTTCTGCTGTGCCTTCTCAAGGCATTGGCGATGAAAAGTTGTGCTATCTGCGCGTTTTCATCAATTGGCGTGTCCGTGGCGTGGCGTCAAAGATCAAGTCTTAGCCATGACACAGGAAGTGGCTGTAACTTCACTGTACATGCTCAGATCTGTACGAAATTTTACATGTTTAATAACAGCCCTGCCCTGAACACATTTACATGCTAACATTCACCCACAGTGATAGCGCCACCTGCTGGCAACAGGAAGTGAGGTACAAAACCTTCATGCAACTTCCGAATCGCGTAGAAAATGCTCAGCCGCACCGGCAGACCTCCAGAATATGCAACGCGGCCGCATCACACCCCGACGCGCAACAGGTGCGAGGGCCCGCCCATCGCTGCTTGCAGCTTTAATTGTACTTTGCTTCTCTTATTGGCTCATTATTGCTGCTGTACAGCTGAAATATTCTGCATACTGACATCTCACAGGATGGAAATCCCTAAACACCAGCCCCTTGAGATGAAAAATAAAGGAAAATTACATTACGAGATAGTTTTTCATGCTTCACTTCCTGCTTGATTCAGAGATTTTCCATTTCAGTCAGGTGTTAAAATCATCATTTAACGGAGTGGGTTGTGTGCTGGCTGATCTGATATCAATAACAGAGCCATAATCCCTGTAAAAACCTCGTTGGGTCTTGTATTCACTGTTAAGTTCCGCCAACACCTTTTCATTCATCCACTTAGTGTGTTTTGATAAGCTGTTGAGTGCGTGGGAGGAGTTTGTGGTTTAAATCATGAGGCTGAGGGGTAATTTTAGATAAGAATCCCCTGCAGCGATGTTCCTTTTTTTTTTCCACACGATGGTCCTAGAAAGCTGCCAAACCTTTTAAAAGGTTACTTAAGGTTACTTCACTAGACTCATGCACAGCAAGTACACACAGAATAATCTCCCAGACAACTTGGACACACATCTGCATGAAGCGCTGGCTCAAGCTGGATTAAAGAGCAAATAACTTTCTGAGCGATTCACTCAAATCACAAAAACTAGTCCTCTGAGTTCTGAGTCAGACTGTGGTTTTAACAATGACTCTTTCTCTTCACTTATGACACGACGTGATTATCATTTACTACTGTTGTTTAAACACGATTCACTTTCACACTGTATGCTGTTCATTTTAAGCTTTTCCTCATTCTGAGCCAGCAACATAAAGAGCAAACACACAGCAGCCTTTTCTGGGAATCAGTGGAAACCTTTCCACAAACCTCAGATATGATGCCTTTTTTTTTTTACCTCCCAGTTTCAGCACATGTACAGGTTACTTATTAAAACATGTAAGAGCCTTCACTTCCACACGAACTACATCATGTCACCAAACTGGAATATTTAGGCTCATAATAAAGCTTCTGTAAAGGACTCAGCAGGAGTGAAGACTTGCGCTTGTGCGCAGAGAGCTGCTGTTTGGAGGGATGGAAAGCCCCGCCGGCAGCGGATTCGCCCTGTCCGTGCTGCTGCTGCACCTCTGGGGCCGATAAGGAGGAAAGTCCCCCTGCTACACCGGCTGGATCCAGTTCTCTCAGGGCACAGGTAAAACCACACGGACCATCCTTTACAACAGTACAAGTAAGAAACAAACAGAGTTTAACCGCTGATCTGTAAACCTTTAACTTAAGAGCATCTGTTGGTCCGTTTCTTCAACTCAAAACCTGCCGATCAGGAGGAAAAGTCCCTCCATCCATTCAGGGTTCAGACTTCACATCAGCTCTGTAAATGATCATAATTATTTGATAATTTTCTCTCTGTGTTGCGGCTTCGTGTTTTCTGTGTGACTGTTTGAAAACAGCTGAGCGCTGTTTTGGTTTGACACCTGATTTAGAAACGAAGGCGCCAAAAAAGAAAATCGCAGAAACTTACCGATCCAGTAAATCGCCGTCGGACCCATGATGAGGTTTGTTTGTATGAAGAGCGACGTGAAGGAGTGTGTCAGATAAAACGCTTGTTGATCAGGATGTTTAAAAGAAACGCGCAGAGCAGGGTGCTGCTGTCAGTGGCTGTCAGCTCGGCCGGACCCGCTGTTTCCGCATTACGGGACATTTTATAGCTTTCTTTGTCTTACCCCGCCTTCTGTAGTCTACATCACGCGTCCAGGCTGTAGGATATTTAATTTGGCCTTTTAAGGAAACGGCAGGAAGAAGTGGGGTGAGGAGGAGGTGTTTATTTGCAACAACAAGGCAGTTCACAGCTTTACATGAACCGTGACTGCCACACACAGGACAAAATAAAGACATTTAAATACAATTTAAAAGAGTTCAATAGAAACTTTAAACAAAATAAAAGCAGTTAAAGTTACAGTGCAGCTTAACAACATTGTTATTGCGCAGGGTGGACAGCCCTGATGGGACACTTTAGGTCCAGTGTTTGTGGGTCCCCCATAAATACAGCAGTGAAACTATTAGTTAGCCAAAGCTGATGCCATGTGATCAAAATCACACAACTTCTCTTATTCTATTTTAGGCTCTTGAATATTGCGCTCTTCTGTAAATATTTAATGTTATTGTGTATGTACTGTATTGTGCTGCATATTTTCTGTATAATTAAGGCAGGGGAAGCCTTATTGTTTTATACACATGACAATAAAGTGGAACCTTTAAGATGAATCAAAGCCTCAAACCTGATTTACACAGAACTGAAATTTTCAGCAGACTTGCAGTTTCTTTGCCGGGAGGCTAAATATAGATCAGTGTAGCCGAATTATATGAAATAACAAGTTCTTCTTTGAAAACCGGAAACATTCTTTCCTGTTGAGCCGGACGACATTTACGTGACAGCTGGAGCAGCTGTGGTGGGCTCCAGCTGATCTGAGGGGTCTTTTGTTTTCCCAGAGTTCACTGAAAATGTGAGTAAAGTCCAACCGAATTTTATTCAGATTCGAGACATTTTTAAAATGTCTTGAATTTTATTCAAATTGGAGACATTTTACAAATGTCAGCACAACAACTGCTGGTTTTAGAGAACTGAAGATTTTATTCAAGCAGCAAAAAAAAGGGCCTAAATGCGTAAATGAATAAAGTTCTAATCACAAATGTTTGTTAGAGACTGTTAGGATGAGAAATAGCTGCTGAGTCGTAGTTAAACCAGTTCTTGGTTGGATTACTGAAGGGGGTCAAACTGCTGCGGGGCCCCTCACCTCCAACCTGCTGTACTATGACCCTGAACCCATCTGGTACTTCAGTGGAGCCCAGTGAGCCAGTTAGTTTGTGTTAATGTTTAAACACAACTTTATCAGGGGATATAAAACAGTATCATGTATCATGAAAAGAAAAGACTGAAGTAAAGTACAAATACCTCAAATGTGTTTGTAAACTTGTAAGTAAATGTACTGAGTTCTATTTTAATTCTATTTTATTATTTAGAGCCAAATCACAACAACAGTTATCTCATAGCACTTTTCATAAAAGAGACTTTACTCTGATATTATTACAGAGTCCAACCAGTCACACTCACACATTAAGGACAATTTAGGGTCACCAATCAACCTGGTCCGCTGGTCTTTGGACGGTGGGAGGAAGCCGGAGAACCCACGCAGACACGGGGAGAACACAGACAGGCCTGGGACGACCGGGGTTTGAACCCACCACCACTTGCTGTGTGGCGACAGAGCTGAGCACCGCCGTGGATACCTGCAGTTTTATTTTAATTTGTCTCGTTCCTGTTTTAAGGGGACCACAAAGCAGAGTTACATTTCCACCGCTGCTTAGATCAGATTCAGCTTCAGTCAAACTGCAGAAAAAGGATAAATCTTGGTAAATCTTGAACCTATTGAGTGTTGCTGTGCCCTGTTACCTGTTGGGGAGTTTTTTCAGGCAAACTGGGAAAACTCCTGGTGGAGCTGCTTTGCGCTGGGGTTCCCCTTAAAACAGGAAAGAGAGAAACAAAGTAAAATCTTACTGCACCTTCAGAGCAGGTGTCCTGACCGCAGGTATCCAGAAGGTGGTGCTGTGACTCTAAGCTTGTTGTTACCAGTCAGGAAAGAGTCAAAACAATCATTCATGAAGAGGTTTGTGTGAGCAGAGATCAGATAGGTAACAGGAGGTCAAATCAGACTTTAGAATAGAAATTTGCACAGGTACGTTGCAGTACAGGTAGGAATTAGTCATCTTTGAAAAAGGTAAAAGTCTAAATACGGAAAATATAAAATAAGGTCTATACATGTATGCATATATTTATAAATGCACATTTACATTAACATTATTTGTGTCGGATCCTATAAAAGACCCAGTTTGTTGATTGATTAATTGTAAATTGGGAGTTTGGGAGTATTTTTATTAAACAATGTGGTACTTTTACTTATGTAAAGGATCTGAATATTTCCTCCACCAGTTCCCATCCATCACCTTTGAGCCTGATCACCAGCATCACTGTTGGACCCCACTGATGCTCTTCTGTCTAAACGGGACCAAATCCCTGCAAGACTGAAACCTGAAGAGTGGAAGCTGAGACGGCAGCACGGCTTCAACATGACACGAATGTCCACGTGTCCACATACTTTTGGCCACGTAGTGAATGAATCAGCCGATGAAAGTTTATTAGTGTAACACATTTCAGTAACAAGGCAACTCAAAGCGCTTTACATAAAAATGTAAACGCAACATTGGGAAACATCAAAAATACATTTAAATACTTTTTTAAAAAAGAAAATAATACAGGTTAAAACAGGAAAGTAAAAGTTACAGCGCATGTAAGATATTAATCAAAAGTCTTAAGTTTGATTGAGTCCACTGAAGATAAATGCATGGACTCGTTTTTTAAGGTTCTGCTGAGTCAGAAGTCCTTTAATCAAAAACTTGTTAGGTTTGCCAGAGGATGTACATCGCAACATGTTTGTGTATGTGACAAATAAAAGTACCTTTACCTTTAATCACTGACCTTTTCTTCAGGCGACAGACTGACTTTATAACGGTCTGAATGTGGCTGCTGAAATTCAGATCTGAGTCCACGACTACACCAAGATTTCTGGCTTGGCGCCGCTGGTTGAAGCTGAGCGCTGACTTTTAATCGTTCTTCCTCGGCTCCAGCAAGTTTAATCGTATACTTTCTTTGTTGTTTTATTCTCACAGTTCACAGGTGCTCCGATCAAGACTGAAGAAGATATGTGTGTTTAGCCACCACTTCAGTCCAGACAGGTGATCCTCTGACTTTTAGCCCAATGGGCCTAATCTAGTTTATGAATATAAACATAACATGTGCAGAACTAACTAATGACATTCCCATCAGCTGAACTTTGTGTTTAGTGCTAATTACCATTTGTTAACATGCTAATTTTGGCTAATATCCTGGTAAACATGATACCTACCAGTGGGGTCGTAGTACAGTTTTAGAAGGTCTCGCCCGCCCTGGGTCTTGGTCTTGACTTAGTTTCAGCCCCTAAAAGTCTTGGTCTTGTCTCTGTCTCGATAAACCCCGGTCTTTGTCTTGACTCGGTCTCGCCCGCCCTGGGTCTTGGTCTTGACTTGGTCTCAGCCCCTAAAAGTCTTGGTCTTGTCTCTGTCTCGATAAACCCCGGTCTTGGTCTTGACTCGGTCTTGCCCGCCCTGGGTCTTTGTCTTGACTTGGTCTCGGCCGCCCTCGGTCTTGGTCTCGACTTGGTCTCAGCCCCTAAAAGTCTTGGTCTTGTCTCTGTCTCGATAAACCCCGGTCTTGGTCTTGACTTGGTCTTGTCCGCCCTGGGTCTTGGTCTTGACTTGGTCTCGCCCGCCCTTGGTTTTGGTCTTGACTTGGTCTCAGCCCCTAAAAGTCTTGGTCTTGACTTGGTCTCAGCCCCGAAAAGTCTTGGTCTTGACTCGGTCTTGCCCGCCCTGGGTCTTTGTCTTGACTTGGTCTCGCCCGCCCTCGGTCTTGGTCTCGACTTGGTCTCAGCCCCTAAAAGTCTTGGTCTTGTCTCCGTCTCGATAAACCCCGGTCTTGGTCTTGACTTGGTCTCGGTTTGGGCGGTCTTGACTACAACGCTACCTACCAGTTTTTAGGCAGTGACATTAAAACATGCTGACATCAGTGTTTAGCTGAACTGTGCCTACCTAAAGCCTCACAGAGCTGCAGACTCTTCGTTCTGTATGCTCACATTTGGTCCCAGGTTTGAATCTGTTGTGATTCCTCCAGGTGTTTAAGTTTCTTCCCAAAGTCCAACAACATGCAGGTAAAGTCACCTGGAAACTTGTATGTTATGTTAACATGATTATTAACTGGGAGCGTACCAGTTTGTACCCTGACCGACCCAGGTCAGCCTCCAGTCTCCAGCCTCCTGCAACCCAAATCCAGACTACAAACTGACTCTGAGCCGGTTTACGTAGGGTCCAAACTGGAAAACTTGCTGTGGATGTGCACTGTTCACCCACAATGCATTGCACAAAGAAAATGAAAGAAATACCCAAAACTGATTTTTTGAAACAGAGAAAATTAACTCATAGTTGGTTTTGGTTTTGTTGGCGATGGCGCAATGGATAAGACACATGCCTTTGGTGTGAGAGACCTGGGTTCAACTCCCCAAATGTCCCTGAACAAGACATTTAACCCCTCGTTGCTCCAGAGGCGTGGGACCTCTGACATGTATGGCAGTTGTCAGTCGCTTTGGATAAAAGCATCAGCTAATTGAATAAGAGTAAATGTACTTTCTGTGGAACATTAAAAGTTAATAGCAGACAAAACTGCACCTCCCCAGCCTCCTCCTTCAGTTGTGTGCGAGTGTTTAATGTTTTTATTAAGTGCTCATTAGATGTTTTGTATCTGCAGCTCTGTTGGTGGTTTCCAAGCTCAGTCTGTGTCAAGCTGCTCAGATTTTGTCCCAGCATGCATTTTGTTTGTGCAATAAACGGTTAAAATCTCTGTGGGGAGTGTAACTGGTATCGTGTATTGGACACACGTGATAACTAAATGTTAGTGTAGCAGCCCTCAGTGGCTGTTTTACACTCATCATGTCGACAGACGTTGTGCTGCAGAGGTAAATATTCCCAACACATTCAATCTGCAGCTCTCAGGGCAGCTGGAGTTCTGTGATCGAGCTCACTGAGAGTAGCTGTTGCAGCTATGAGTCATCTTCATTACTGATGAATCTGCAGATTTATGTTTGGGATTAACTATTTAATTGTTAGATCAATAAAATGTCAAAACATCTCGTCCACGGTTCCTATTTGGTTTGTTTTCTTCCCGTTCTTGTGTTTCTGGGTTGATTGTTCGCGAACTGCTCTGATGTGTTTCACCTGCGTCTCGTCGCCTCCAGGTGTTTAA
>JALXJV020000010.1:34230048-34261597 GCA_024633595.2 Lepomis macrochirus | reverse complement strand
GACTCTCAGCCTGGTGAAATATTTCATCGCTCTCTGCCGCACGAGCTCAGATTAATCAACAATCGACATAAAAACCTTCAGGTCTGAGCCAGAAAGAAGCCTTTTATCTGCTTAGAATTCAAACCCGGGGCGGACAAACAGGACAACAGCAGAGACACGCGTCAGACGGCTCCACCGCAGACAACGTTTCGCGCGAAAACTGCGTAGTTTCCGGTTCCTCTTCTTCGTTAGTGGTAATGACGGGCTACAAGAGGTGCGTGGCGCCACCTACTTTACCGGAGCAGAAGCAGAACAGCAGGATTTTCAATTATGGAATCAGAAAAGAATCGGGTTTATTGACAGGGACATTTTCACACGCGAGGAATTTGGTGCTTTAAAGTACACGTGAATAAAGTACAGAGATATCAAGTAAGTAGCCTACAATATCACTGGGAAACATATTTTCAGATTTGCCCAGATAGATCCCATGATCCACAAACTAGGAAGTCAGGTTTTACTTTTTTTATTCCACAAAATGAAACCGGCCAGACCTTGTTGTGAAACTGATGGTTCTGAATGGAACAGGCTGGAGGATCAGTGGGATTTCTCTGGGTGACTGCACATACACGTTGAGGTGGAGGGGAATGAGATAGCAAGGCAAGGCAGCTTTAACAGCACGGGAAAGAGACGTTGATTTAAAAGTATGTCATTAATGTAACCGCAACAGCAATGTGGCAGAGGCAGTGGGAAAATGAAAAGAGGGTATGGTGAAGTCAGTAAGGTTGTAGCTTCATAGCGCTCCAGAATATTACAGAAAATTACAACAACTGATCTTCCATTGTTGCTACAACACTAGATGACATGTAAGAGATTTAACTGGTCTGAGGTTTCTATGGGGGGGGGCGAGACAGAGAGTTACATGAAGTAGTCTACATCACAGAAATTGTGTGGTGAGCGAGCTTGACATAGCAAATTTCACTGGTTACTATGATAAAGCAATTATAAGTTAGCTAACCAAGAAAACAAAATGTTTATGTAAGCTGTTTTAAAGGGCTCATTCAAATAAAAAAAATCCAATTTGTAAACAAACTGATTTTTCTGAAAATATTAATTTCAGGCACGATTTTCAGCTAAAAGGAGCCACTTGCAGACTCACTCTTAAAAAGAAGTTACACAGAAACTGAAGGTTTATAGGTCTGTACATAGGCTATGCAAAACCTAAACAATCTTTACTTCACACACAAAACGGACAAAAAGACAGACATGTGCAGAAACACACACCAATATAATTCAATCAATTAAATAATTGTTCAACTTTTTTGTTGCATGAAATGTATTTGTGGTGACAATAATGTCAGTTTCCAGCTAAAATTAAAATGATTACCGCTAAAATTAATGTTGTTCTGTCTTTACATTTAACATGAACAGCTAGAATAAGGCAAGCTTAAGGTAGAACACTGATTTTTGGGTAAAGACAGAAGACGCACTGTAATTATAACAAGGCTGAGACTAGGACAGCTGATTCTGGACTACTTACCATTCTCATTCTCCTCGACCTGAGTGCAGCCTTTGATGCCATCTGTCACTCTGTTCTCCTCAACCGGTTATCTTCTATTGGCATCACTCACACTCCGTTAGACTGGTTCACATCCTATCTCTCTGGCCGCACTCAGTTAATTCAACTTAAGTCTTTTAAATCCTCTCCCTCCCCCGTCACTTCAGGTGTGCCCCAGGGCTCTGTCCTGGGGCCCATACTTTTCATCATTTATCTCCTTCCCCTGGGCAATATCTTCCGCAAATTTAACATTCAATTCCACTGTTATGCCGATGACACCCAGCTCTACCTCTCGACCAAACCATCGTCCCCCCCCCCACACCTCCCTCACTGACTGTATCTCGGAAATAAAAACTTGGTTTACCAATAATTTCCTCAAATTAAACAGTGATAAAACTGAGGTCCTTCTCATTGGAAGTAAATCCACCATATCCAAAACTGACAGCTTTTCTCTTATTATTGACAATTCCTCCGTCTCACCCTCCCCCCAGGTTAAGAGTCTGGGAGTCATCCTTGACAGCACTTTATCCTTTCAGTCCCATATAAATAACATTACCTGGTTTGCCTATTTCCATCTACCTAACATCAATGGCCTTCGCCCCTCCCTTACCCCCCACACTGCCACCATTCTTGTTCACAGTCTTGTCACCTCCCGTTTGGACTACTGCAACTCTCTGCTTTTCGGCCTCCCTCACAAATACCTCCATAAACTTCAACTGGTCCAGAATTCAGCTGCCCGCATCATAACCCGAACACCCTCCATCCACCACATCACTCCTGTTCTCCAACAGCTTCACTGGCTCCCGGTCCTGTCCCGTATCCAATTCAAAGTCCTTCTGCTAACATTCAAGGCCATCCACAACCTTGCCCCTCCATATCTGTCTGATCTCCTGCAGGGTCCAACTTCCACCCACTCCCTTAGATCCTCTTCCTCCTTACACCTGTCTGTACCCCCTGCTCGTCTCACCACAATGGGGAGCAGAGCATTCAGCCGCTCTGCCCCCCGTCTCTGGAACTCTTTACCACCTCACCTTAGAAACATCGATTCATTCTCCCATTTAAATCACAACTCAAAACGCATCTGTTTAAAACTGCCAACCACGTTTGATTTAAATTTGCTTTTATCTTGTTTTATTGTTCTATTTTTTTGGCTTGCTGCTTTTAAATGTTTTGCATTTCTGTACGTTGTCCTTGAGTGCCAAGAAAGGCTCCTTAAATAAAATGTATTATTATTATTATTATAAAGAGGAAACAGATATACACCGCTTTATCGTGCATTGAGAAACCTACTGAATCCCCATGAAAACCAATGGGTACTATTGTTGTCAAGACCACCCAAACTGAGACCAAGACAAGAGTTTATTGAGACCGAGACAAGACCAAGACTTTTAGGGGCTGAGACCAAGTCAAGACCAAGACCGAGGGAGGGTGAGACTGAGTCAAGACCAAGACCAGTTCCCCACATTACATGACACACAATAAAATCAATCAATCAATCAATTAAACTTTATTTCTAAAGCATATTTTAATCAACCAGGTTGACCAAAGTGCTGTACATTGACATAAAAGAATAGACAAAATACAGACAAAAGACAAAAGCAATGGGGAAGCAATTCATTCCACAGTCTTCAATAGATCAGTGATATAGGCTGGAGCAAGGCCACGATGGGCTTTAAAAACAAACAATAGAATCTTAAAGTCAATTCTAAAATTAACAGGGAGCCAGTGAAGAGAGGCAAGGACAGGTGATGCTCTCGCTTATGAGTTCCAGTAAGGAGACAAGCGGCAGCATTTTGAACCATTTGTAGACGACTGAGGGAGGCCTGTATAACACCTACATACAGAGCATTACAATAATCAAGGTGTGTTGTGATAAATTTATGTATAACTCTCTCGAAGTCTGTGAAGGATAAAAAGGGCTTAAACTTAGTAAGAAGCCTAAGTTGAAAGAAACTTGCTTTCACAACAGAATTGATCTGCTTCTCCATTGTAAAATCACAATGCATTTTAACACAGACTCAACATAAGGTGCCCAGGTCTATTTGTGAGACATCAGAGGCGCCACTGGGTCTAAAAATCATGACCTCAGTTTTACTCTTGTTGAAGTTTAAAAAATGTAGGGCCATCCAGAATTTAATATCATTAAACAGTCAACTCAATCTTGTTAAAGAACTACCATCATTTGTTTTGATGGGGAGGTAGACTTGCAAATCATCTGCATAGAAATGGAAGCTTATGTTATGTGTTTTTAAGATTGTCCCAAGGGGAAGCAAATAAAGTGAGAAAAGAATAAGAAAATGTGGAACGAGATCATAGGTACTTCTCAAATTGATCTGAAAGATTCACCTTCCCATAAAAACACCCACATGCAAACTCTAAGAGCTGAAATCAACGTAAGCATCTCTATTCAACACTCCTTTTCCATGTTTTCCATTCACTTAACACTAGAAGCTTCGCGATATGGCCAAAAATGCTATCACAATAAAAAATTTCATATCATTTGATATTGATAAATGTCAAATCAGTATTTCTTTCAAATGCAGATGGTAATTGTGGTTTCAAACTATTGTTTATGATCAGAACAAACACTTGATGCCAAAAAGTAGACACTTCACACTTCACAAATCTGAGGTAGAATATTCAAAACATTATGATAAAATCTTTTTGAAAATTTTTGAGTTAAATTAAGAAAAATCCAGATGGTCCCTATTAGCCCATAAATGGCACCTATTTCCAGGAAAAACGCCTAAAATAACTTACTCAAAATAAATCAGTAACATCTCCTCAACCATTAGGCCTAGATCAGGGGTTCTCAACCTTTTGCAAGCTGGGCCCCCCCAAAGCGGGTTCATTGCAGTTGCAGAAGCTAAGGAATGTAAATCCACTGTACGTTAGGCATAGGAATCTTTTGCAATGGACTGCAGTGAAGCCCCAAAGCTGCAAACCAAAACGCATCACTCCCGTTACAGATTCCACCCCGAATCCAATGCCACAAACCGTTTTGCTACAGCGCCCTCTTGTCAAAAGTTGTTCCCCAAAAACTCTCCTGACCTGTCACACTTTGAATCTGGCTGTTCTCTCGGACAGAGACTCCTTTCACTTTAGCCACGAAGGAGAAGGTGAGCGAGGAGGAAGAGGATGAAGGTCACCAAGCGCTGACAAGATCTGTGATAAACGGGTTGCATCCCCCTGCTGCGGTTGACTCCCCTTTTAGGTAGGTAAGTATCAGGTTGCTGAATATCCTGTACTTTTAAAGTAACAAGGAGAGAAAGAATGAGGAAAAAGTGCACACTCAGGACTATAAATTGATTAAAAGCCATTGTGTTTCAAAGCTGTCTGACTTATTTCCTCAATTTTAAACCAGTTCCCATTCAGAACAGAACAGGCTTTGCTTGTGTTTTATGTTATGTAAGTAGGTTGTTTTTTTGTGTGGGTGTGACAGTACTTTAAACTCCTGTTACAGGAACCGATGCGACAGGGATGGGCTAAACACGGAGAAGTGAGGGCTATCACTCCGGTGAAGACAGCAGCAAGGTTGAATTTTTACTGTATTTTCACAGTATTCATCTCAGCAAAATCTCCAATGAAATATGACCAGGAGAGATTGTCAGCCACTGTAATCCACTTCAGAAGGTGAGAAACTCACAGTCTGCTCATAATGTGAATACATTGTAAGAGGCTTTTGTGAAGCTGTAATGATTAAAATTTAAAAAAAAACTCCATGAAACTCAATTGCAAAATTGGAACTTATTCTCAGTTATGTATGATGTCTTGCCATAAGCTCAAAAATTTTAGAGCTTTTAAGATTTTATTATTTTTAGCTACTGGTTACGACACTGAGTTTTCTAAATGTTTGGCTCTGTTTCATCACACTGGTGAAACAGGTTCAAAAATTTGCATGATGATTTAAACAACCATAATGTTGTGACAGCTGGACTTGCTATAAGAAAAATCATGAAATGTTGATTTTTCGTTGCTATGTAATGTTTTCTGAAACTTCAGATGTTTTGCACAGTATTTAAACTAGATATGGAAGATAATTTTTTCTAAATAAAGCTTCCTGTAACTTTAAATTTTTCTTTTCAAACTACTAATACACTGGCACTACCGGGCATTTGCTTACGGGGCAGACGCACTGATGGGCGGATGTAATTTAAATTTGTTATTAGGGCCAGAGCACAAACCCGTGCGAGGTCCCTATTGAAGGCCCGGTTCGTCCTCGGGCCCTAAAAATAATCCCTTCAGTTTCAATAGAGACCTTGCACTGTTCATGCTCAGATCCTAATAATAATTCCAACAAACACAATAGGGACCTCATAGCGGTCGCTGTTCTTGCCCTAATAATGGCTTTAGGACCTTATGTGGACGTAGCTGATTACACCATCACAACCCTCATAAGAAAATGTTTCCCCATCAACAGTCACTGTCCAGACCTGGGGAAACACAAGAAGCACATGACAACGTTGTGCACGCATTAACTGAGAGCACTGCTGTTTGCAGGCAGAGTTTTGGGCGATAAACAGGTTTTGAGTTATGTGGGGGCCAGTGTGAGCTCAGCTCCCATGAGGAGGTCTGAGCTCCAGTGGAAGCAGTAAAATCCTGCATCTGTGGGGGTCACTAATTCATTTATGAACAACCATTATTTTTAATTACAAATAATGTTTTCATTGTAATTAGCACCTACTATTATTTACATTAAAAAGATAAACAGACTTCAATGAGCATACTTTCCTAATGAACTATGCTACGCACCGGATGACTGACAGGATGCTAAAAAAAGAGCTAAAAAATTAAACCACAACTGAGCAAGATTTTGCTTTTTTGAGGGAGAAAAGGCAAAAATATAATGGTGGTGTAGGCTAATGAATGTAGTTCCCCTTCGAGGGAACTACATTCCTGCGTGGGTGACGACACTATGGGAACGCCTCTGGGCGTAGCAGGGCTGAATTATAATGAAACTTCTCCAATTCTATTGGTGTTGCAAGAACGGTAGCGTGTGACGGCGTAACCGGAGGCGTATATAAGCTTGCGGGCACACAGGACACATTAGTACACACTTTTTTCTATTCTGCAGGCACTCTGAGTATGTTTGACAGCTCCACTATTGCTATATCATAGCAACTTACCTGAAGTCAGCGAAGCAGCAGAGATCATGTCCGCTAAAAGATTCCAACAGTGTGTCTTCCCTTGTCCTCGCTTCCACGAGACGTGTGTTTCCTGTCTGGGGATCCCGTTCTCGGCTTCTCGCACCTGAGGTATGAGTCCGGAGAGGCTACCAAGGAGATGGGCAAAGCTGAGCTTGCTGGTGCCTGCCCAATGGACTACGTTCCTAAGGGTGGTGTGGGACTCAACAACGTTGCAGGCCCACCTGTCTCCTGCACATGTCGAGTCCATTTTGTTCACAGTGACCAGAGTGCAGCTAGGCCGCACCATCACTGCTTTTTCAGAGGGTGTTGGGTCTCATGGCAGCAGCTTCCAGTATAATACCTTCTGGACTGCTGCACATGAGAGCCCTGCAGTGGTGGTTAAAATCCAAGGAATTCTCCCCGAGGGGAAATCAGCTCTGTCTGATACGGGTTATGAGCAGGTGGCTTCGTTCCCTGTCTGTATGGAGGTAACCTTGGTCCCTGTCCCAGGGTCCCGTTTTGGGAGCGTCATGTCGCCAGACAATTATTTCAACAGACGGCTCACTCACGAGGTGGGACGCAGTCATGGATGGCCGCTTTGCGAGAGGCTCCTGGCAGGATCATCATTTCTCTTGGCACATAAATTGCCTGGAAATGTTGGCGGTATTCTGAGGAGTTTTCTGCCACGAGAAGGATGTATGGCCTGAAGTGGAATGTGTTCACCTGGTGTAGAGAACGAGTGGTAAGTACCTGCTCGGTAATTATGATACTGGAGTTTCTCCTGCACCGTTTCTCCGCGGGCCTCTCCCCGTCCACGCTCACGGTATATGTGGCTGCCATTGCAGCGTTCCATGCCCCTCTGGGTGATGGGCCCTTGGGGAGGCTTCCACTGGTCGTGCGCTTCCTCTGTGGAGCCCGGAGGATGAGACCCGTGACTCGTTCCAGGGTTCCCACTGGGACCTGGCAGTAGTTCTTGAAGCGGCTGGCTGGGCTAATGTGTCCTGATTGCCAGCGTGCTTATATATTTGCCTCCGGTTATGCCGTCACACGTGACACCAATAGAATTGGAGTAGTTTCATTCATAATTCAGCCCTGCCACGCCCAGAGGCGTTCCCATAGTGTCGTCACCGACGTAGTGTCTCGTTCCCCTTCTCGGGTAACAAGGCTTACATACGTAACCCAAGACATTTAATAACTAACTATTTTTTTGCGGCTTATTCATTAAATAAAAACACAAATTGAAAACTTTCCTTTGTCAATTTAATCCAAAATTAAAAATGTTATTAATAGTTTGTTCACAGGAAATGGCTAGTTGCACAGCTCTCTCTCTCTCTCCCTTCCCTCTCTCTGTCTGTGAGAGGGGAAGGGAGAGAATTACAGTTGCACCTAGCTAAGCTAGCTAGCTAGCTCCACACATGGCTGTTAGCTCCACCGTATCGTCACTTCCGGGCACTTCCTGGTTGCAAAAACTCGACATGGCGGCGCCCCATCAGCCAAACTCGAAGCTTCAAAACGGCAGTCCACAAACCAAACGGGTGACAGCACCATGACTACGTCCAGTCTATGTTTGGCACGCCATGCAGGTGAACTGTGATTGATTGATTGCAAAGTTTAACCATCACAGTATGATAAAACGTTTTACTGCCACTATTTATTTAGTAATAAATATATAACAACACTATATTCCTAAGCAAACCTAAAAAGAGGTTTGGGGATGCAGCAACCTGGTTGAGATGTAGAAGCGGATGCGTGGCCTGGGAACCGCTGCTCTAAGTGATCACATGACACACTGAGGAGGTCTGAGGAGGTCTGATACTAAGAGGCAAAGGTAAAACCATTGCCTCTTAGTATCACTTATGCTGGATATGCGGTGGTGACTGTGCATATATGATGACCAACTAACTTTGAATGAGCATGTTGCATTTGTCTCTCTGTAATTTTCATATTATTTTGCTACCTAACTACTAAACACTAGAAATAGTGACAGAAAACGGCAACAAGGGTAAAAGAGATCTGTAGTCCTCTACAGGCTGGTGTAAGCCAACTTACATTAATAACAACTCTTAAAGTTGGATACTTATTCAGTCATTGTGCAAAACAAGATAAAACAAAATACTGCCCCCTCCCAAGAAGGAAAATGCCATAAACACATTATTTTTGGTTCTTTGTAAAGTTGATTTACCCTTTCACCTTGTGAAATGCAGTTTGCAGGTGCATTTTGTTCATTGCTCTTCTGAAAGGCCAATGACATCTCTGACATTTCTATTAACTTTGCCATCATCTTTGTTGAGTCAATATATTTTCTTACTGTTTCTTCATTTTTTACTCATCCTGTTCATTTTTAGTTGACCCAAAATGAGTCGTTCAGCAACAGAGCCACAATCTCCAATTGAGAGATGGACCAAGGAGGACGTCCACCGGTGGCTGATGACAGAAGTCAAAGTTCAGGAGACTTGTGCAGACAGATTCTGTGAAGAGGAAGTGTCGGGAGACATTTTAGTTGACTTTGAAAAGACAGACATAATGGTCCTGGGAATAAAACACGGTCCTGCTGTCAAAATCACATCTTATCTACAACATCTGAAAGAAGGATCACAACGTGAATCACAGTTCCCAGCATATGTGGAAAATTGGACAAAGGAGCAAGTGACCCAGTGGTTACTGCAGCACGTGAAAGTATATCACAAATATGCAGAACGGCTACAAGAGGAAGACGTATCTGGAGATTGCCTCGTTTGCTTCAAGATGCAGGATTTTCTGGAACTGAATGTGAAACAAGGTCCTGCTATTAAGATTAAGAAAGAGCTGGATCAACTGAAAAATAAACCAGAGCCGACACTGCAACCCATCCTTCAAATCAGCACAGAACAAAAACAGGCTCCAAACCCCACTCAACCGGAACCAAGTCAAGCTCAGGCCATACCAACCAAACAGGCCGAATTATATAACATAATTCAATCAAAAACAGACAAATCTGAAAAGGCTCTGCAGCTATTCAAGGAAGCTTCAGAGAAGCACAACTTGGGGGCAGGCAGAAAAGAAACCGTTGTGGTAAAACCTCTATGTTGTTTCCTACATTATAGTATAAATTAGACGTTACTGTACCCAGTCTGTCAGTCGGTCCCACCAGGATTTTGCCATGTTGTGATTGCAACCATTAACACAAATCCCCCCCCCAAAAAACTTGTCATTGCCATTGCGGGAGCAAAGCATTTTTGTATGTCAGCAAACTCACTTCCATGTTTATAATTCGCAGCAGACATTTGTAAACCAACATCTCACATTTTCCTAAAAAAATAACCAGATCTTCTTTACCAGGGTTCGTGCGTCATTTAAAGTCAAATTTCATTTAAGTAACAATTTCTTTGAGGGAAAAGAGATGTGCAATAGCTCTTAATGGCGAGGCAATGCCATATGTACCTACATAGGCGGTTTTATTTTCACCACAGGTGGATTACTTTGCGTATTCTGAGTCAGGGAACATAGTGGCTATTTACACATCCGCATACAACAACTATGTGGGTGGAAATACGTACCGGTCAAAGTCATCTGCAAATAAAATCCAAAAGGCTAACAACGCAGCAACTCATGCAATGCTTTGTTATACTCAAAATACTAAAGTAACAGAAAGGAATACACATTATAAAGATAGTTAGCAAGGAATCAATCTCAGGAGGAACTTAAGTTTCGCTTTCATTTTAGGGCCGGCTATTACATAGACAAAAGACAAATATAAATATGGATGATCCATGGAGGAAAACGAATTATCCTTTAAAAAAGATCTATTATGGTTTTCCACATTTTATGACTTATCTACAATGTTATAATGTTGGATGTTTGTGTTAAACATGGTGAAAGCTTCAACTAATGAGGTTAAAGTATTTAAAAGAAATCCCTGTGAGCACTAACCTCCGATTTCCTCCTGTTCTGAACGCTCTGTTTTCAATGCAAGGCAAGTTTATTTGTATAGCACATTTCAACAACAAGGTAATTCAAAGTGCTTTACGTAAAACATAAAAGCAACAGGTAAATATTTAAAAGTTTAAAAGCAACATAAAATATAATAAAAGTTACAGTGTAAAAAGCTAAAAACAAAGAAAAAGAAAACAGGACAGTAAAAGTTACAGTGCAGTGTAAGTTATCAATAAAAACAAAAATCTTAAATATTTAATTAAAGGCAGTGGTAAAAAGAAAGGTCTTCAGTCTTGATTTAAAAGAACTGACTGTTTCAGCAGACCTGCAGTTATCTGTTCCAAATATACGGAGCATAGTAACTGAACGCTGCTTCTCCTTGTTTAGTTTTGACTCTGGGGACAGAAAGCAGACCTGATCCCAGACGACCTGAGAGGTCTGGATGGTTCATAATGAAGCAGAAGATCAGAAATATATTTTGGCCCTAAACCATTTAGTGCTTAAACTACCAGCAGGATTTTGAAATCAATTCTTTGACATACAGGAAGCCAATGTAAAGACCTCAGAACTGGAGTGATGTGATCCACCTTTTTGGTCTTAGTGAGGACTCTAGCAGCAGCGTTCTGAATCAGCTGCAGCTGTCTGATGGATTTCTTAGGGAGCCCTGTAAGGACACTGTTACAGTAGTCAAGTCGACTGAAGATAAATGCATGGATAAGCTTTTCCAGGTCCTGCTGAGACATAAGGCCTCTTATCCTTGATATATTCTTCAGGTGATAGTAGGCTGACTTTGTAATTGTCTTAATATGGCTCCGCAAATTCAGGTCTGAGTCCATGACTACACCAAGATTTCTGGCTTGGTCTGTGGTTCTTAACATTACAGATTGGAGTTGAGCACTGACTTTCAATCGTTCCTCCCTGGCTCCATAAACAAGAACTTCAGTTTTATCTTTGTTTAATTGGAGTAATATGTTGTGGTCGAACGTGTCGAATGCAGCAGTGAGGTCCAATAATACTAAGACTGAAATTCTGCCACTGTCAGTGTTTAAATGGATGTCATTGAAGACCTTAACTAGAGCCGTCTCAGTACTATGGTGTGGTCGAAAACCTGACTGGAAGACATCAAAACAGTTATTTAGTGCCAATAAAGCACTAAGCTGTTGAAAATCAGCGTTTTCAATGATTTTACTTAAAAATGGGATTTGATATGGGCCTGTAATTGCTCATTAGTGAACTGTCTAGATTGCTCTTTTTTTAAGAGTGGCTTAATGACTGCAGTTTTCAGGGCCTGTGGGAAAAAAACTGAGAGGAGAGACATGTTGACAATTTGTAGTAAATCTGAGGCCATGCATTTAGACACCTTTTGGAAAAAACCTGTTGGCAGAATATCAAGGCAGCATGAGGAGGATTTCAGATGTTGTATTATGTCCTCTAGGTTTTTATGGTTAATAGAATCAAATCACAAATCTCAGGGCGCTGTGTTCTGCCTGTTACTCGTCCTCCCGTTTCCCAAGGAAATGATTTACTCTTAGGCTTTGCACCCAGAGCGTTCCAGGGAGGACTCCCACTTTTAGATTTATTACCCAGTACACAGGCCTCCTTCTTCTTGGTAGTCTTGTTGGTGCTAATTAGCCGTGTGTTAGCATGCTCTTGTCCACTGTTTTGGCTCCACGGGAAAGTGGTGTCATTCCCACATAATCCATTCACTTCCACATTCACTTCTAACCTTTGGATCTTGGATTCCAGCACTGTAATTTTCTGTAGAAGTTTGTAGAAGTCAGATCCGTGGAGAAGGGGGGGCATCTTGTTGCTAATTAGCATTAGCTATAGCTCCAGTCACTGCAGTACAGGCTAGTGCTATTGATAGGCCGCACTCGCGTAGCACTAAGATCATAAAAAGTTTTTAGAGTATGGCAGGAGCCTACTTTATCTGACAGTCCCAGTGATTTAAAAGTATCCAAGAGCTGCTGGCTTCTAGCAGGGTAAAAAAAGGAGACTTTAAGCGAAAATAAAGCAAAAGAATGCAAGGAGAGGCAAGAGCAAGCAGCAAAGCGTCTGCACTGTAAGAAAGCAGGAAGTATGCTATAAGAAGTGGACACAGGGACAGGACATATCCTGTACCTGACATGGAGCCGCTGATTGCTTGTCTAATTGTTTGAATTTTGTCTGCAAAGAAGGAAGCAAATTCATTGCAGGCCCTGGTGAAAAGAAGTTCAGAGGTTACAGACACAGGAGGGTTGGTTAGCCTGTCCACAGTAGCAAACAGGGCACGTGCATTATTAGTGTTTTTGGTGATGATGTCAGAGAAGAAGGACCGCCTTGCATTTCTCAGCTATAAATTATAAATGCAAAGTCTCTCTTTATAGATGTTATAATGAACCTCGACAGCTTTTTCTGACAAAAGCTCTTGTTCTACGTAATACAACAACATCCTGGTAACATGCTTCAGGTCTTGGCCAATCAGAAGACAGTGGGCTTTGAGAGGGGGGGCCTTAAAGAGACAGGAGCATCCACAGCTTGTTTCAGACAGAGGCTGAAATGAAGGCCTACATTAAGAGCCAGTATAAGATAGGAAATAATTTTAAAACATTAAATCATGCAAAGCTGCCATAAAGGAGTCAAAGAACTACAATATAGGTCTGGAAAAGCAGTATAATAGGTATCCTTTAAAAAGTTAATAGTCTGTAGATATAGATAATTTTTTATCCTTTAAACTTGCATCTTCCCATCTTGCAACCACTACTGCCGATGAAATATGACACAGCCAGATACCAACTACTGCAGCTATTGTAAACGTAACATAAAACTTGTATTAATGGCGGGATCTTGCAATGTCTAATAGTAAGTTAATCAAACAAGAAAACCCTAATTAGACATTTTAAGGAGCCGCGGGAACCCTGTTTATGAAAGCGGTGCTAAATGTACAGTATTGTGGTTGAACATAAAATAAATTTTCTACTGACAAATACTTGGCAACCACAAAACACAAACATAGAAACACATGCACAATATCAGATGAGACAAATCACTGTGACACAGGCTGCTGCATCCCGGTCAACTGCAAGTGCTAAAAGATTTAAGGTAAGCTGGTTTAAATTTGCAGCGTTAGGGCTAGGGTCACGAAATCCTGGAGGGACTGTTTAATGATTCAACAATAATTCTAAAGGAAAAAACAAAACAAAAATCACATTTACCTTTGTGGTTTCCAGTTCCAAAAAAACATCCCAAAACACTGCAACTTACAACACAATTTCTAGAAAAGCTGACCCAAATTAGGCAGTTCAGGCCCTCGAAATCCTGAAACGACTGGTTAATAAAGCCTTTTGATATATAACAAAAATGTGTTTGTTAGCGCACTTCAAATATTAACAGATTAAAGTGTTAAGTTTACTAAATATTTACTTCTGTTTCTTCCTGCAGGCTAAAGTCCCGTCCAAGATCACTGTGGAAATTAAGGAAACTCTTGACAACCTTAAAAAAGACGACCTTGATAGTTTTCATTTCTACTTAAAACAATACACAAAATCAAACACTAAACCTATTCCTCAGGGTAAACTGGAGGGCAAGGACTCAAAGGACACTGCTGAGTTAATGACTGACCACTATGGAAGCATGCAGGCTTTACTAGTCTGTTCTGACATTCTAAAAGAAATCAATCAGCGTGAGCTTGCTTGTCAGATGGAAAAGAACATGGGTAAGGCAACCAATGCAAACAAGTATTCAAATCGTCAAGTTTTATTAACTTGGTCTGAACATTCTTCTTTGTAGAAATCTGCATTATTTGGTCATGTTTTCAAACCTCTTGCAGACTAATATTTTATTAAATCTATTGGTACCACTGTAAGAATTAAATGATCCAACCAAAAAGAGATGTCTTGAGCCACAGAGCTCAATTGTTGTCCAGAAAATAAACCAGTAAGCCTCACTGCTGCACTGGGTCAAATGTTCCTTCATCACCATGAACGTACAGACTAGTTTAATCTGTCTCAGGACACACCGTCCTCCTGCCCCAAACACTCACTAGGGCACCACATGTGGATTCATCCGCCGCTGAGAATAGTCCATCTTTATCCATCTTCATTCGCTTATCCGGGGTCGGGTCTTGGGGGCAGCAGCTCCAGCAGGGGACTCCAAACTTCTCTTTCCTGAGCCACATTAACCAGCACAAAGGAGCCAGGACCTACTCTGAGCTCCTCGCGAATGGCTGAGCTTCTCACCCTATCTCTAAGGGAGACACCAGCCACCCGCCTGAGGAAACCCATTTCTTGTACCCGCGTCTTTTGGTTATGATGAGGGTACATTATATTTACATTTATTCATTTAGCTGACGCTTTTATCCAAAGCGACTCTATACATGTCAGAGGTCGCACACCTCTGGAGCAACTAGGGGTTAAGTGTCTTGCTCAGGGACACAATGGCGGATGGGTCACAGGTGGGGATTGAACCCGGGTCTCTTACACCAAAGGTGTAGTCTTATCCATTGCGCCATCACCGCCCCAGGGTAGGAACGAAAATCGACCTTTGCCTTACAGCTCAGCTCTCTTTTCATCAAAACGGTGCTTGTAAAGCGAGTGCAATACCGCCCTTGCTGCTCCGATTCACCAGCCAATCTCCTGATCCAATCTCCCCGCACTCGTGAACAAGATCCCGAGGTACTTGAACTCCTTCACTTGGGGTAAGGACTCATTCCCTACCTGGAGCTTGGCACTTCACCGGTTTCCTGCTCAGAACTGTATCCACAGATTTAGAGGTGCTAATCCTCATCCCAGCCGCTTCGCACTCTGCTGTGAACCAATCCAGTGAGAGCTGAAGGTCACAGACCTATGATGCCATCAGGACTACATCATCTGCAAAAAGCAGTGACAAGATCCCATGCCAACCAAACCAAACCCGCAACCCCTCGTCACCACAACTACACCTCGATATCCTGTCCATGAATATCACAAACAGGATTGGTGACAAAGTGCAGCCGTGGCGAAGGCCAACCCTCACCTGGAAAGAATCCGACTTACTGCCGAGTACTCGGACACAGCTCTCGCTTTGGACGTGTAGGGATTGGACAGCCCTGAGAAGGACTCCCCTCACCCCATACTCCCGCAGAACCTCCCACAGTATCTCCCGGGGGACCCGGTCATAAGCCTTCTCCAGATCTACAAACCACATGTAGACTGGATGGGCATACTCCTGAAGCCCACTCCAGGATCCTTGTGAGAGTAAAGAGCTGGTAAGTTGTTCCACGACCGGGACGAAAACCGCATTGTTCCTCTTCGATCTGAGGTTCGACTATTGGCCGAACCCTCCGTTCCAGCACCCCGGAGTAGACTTTACCGGGGAGGCTGAGAAGTGTGATACCCCTGTAATTGGCACACACTCTCTGGTCCCCCTTTTTGAACAGGGGAACCACCACCCCGGTCCGCCACTCCTTGGGCACCGTACCCGACTTCCAGGCAAGGTAAAAGAGACGTGTCATCCAAGACAGCCCCTCCACAACCAAAGCTTTTAGCATTTCTGGGCGAATATCATCAATCCCTGGGGCTTTGCCACTGTGGAGTTGTTTGACTACCTCAGTGACCTCCTCCAGGGAAATTGACAAGAAACCCCCATCAGCCTCCAGCTCTGCCTCTACTAGAAAGGCAGAGCTGGAGGCTGATGCTCTTCCTTCCACCACCTAATTACCTCCCCAGCTGAGTTCAACAGGGTACCATCCTTACTGTTCACAGCTTGAACGGTTCCACGCTTCCCCCTCCAGAGATGGCGGACAGTTCTCCAGAAGCACTTTGGTGCCGACCGAAAGTCCTTCTCCGTGTCTTCTCCGAACTTCTCCCACACCCGCTGCTTTGCATCCGCCACAGCAGAGGCTGCAGCCCTTCAGGCCCGTCGGTACCTTTCAACCGCCTCCAGAGTCCTCCAAGACACCAAATCCCAGAAGGCCTCTTCAGTCGTACAGCTTCCCTGACCACCGGTGTCCACCATGGTGTTTGAGTATTACCGCCCCTTAAGGCAGCTAAGACCTTGAGACCACAGCTTCCTGCTGCGGCTTCAGTAATAGAGGCTTTGAACATTGCCCACTCATGTTCAATGTCCCCAACCCCCACAGGGATGCCAGAAAAGCTCCGCCAGAGGTTTAAGTTGAAGATCTCACGGACAGGGGCCTCCACCAGACGTTCCCAGTTCATCCGCATAATCCGTTTTGGCTTACCGGGTCTATCCGGACTCTTCCTCCACCCCCTAACCCAACTCACCACCAGATGGTGATCAGTTGACAGCTCCGCCCCTCTCTTCCACCGTGTGTCCGAAACATGCGGCCTCAAATCAGATGAAACGATTACAAAATTAATCATCGATTTAGCACCTAGGGTGCTCTGGTACCATGTACACTTATGAGGATCCTTATGTTCGAACATGGTGTTTGTTATAGACAATCCATGACTAGCACAGAAGTCTAACAACAAACACCCACTTGGGTTCAGATCAGGGGGGCCGTTCCTCCTGATCACGCCTTTCCAGGTATCTCCATCATTGCCCACATGTGCGTTGAAGTCTCCCAGAAAAACTATGAAGTACCCTACTGAAGCCCCATACAGAACTCCACCCGAAGGCGTAGGGAGGCGACCCTCTCGTTCACTGGAGTAAACTCCAATGTAGCAGCGCTCAGCCAGGGTCTTTTGAGTCTCCCCACACCCGCCTGACGCCTCACAACTTGAGAAACTCCAGAGAAGGGTCTCTCTTCCTCTTCCTCATAATTTCATCAGGCGTCTTTATGAACCATTCTCAGTCTGGCCCATCACCTGGAACCACTTTTCCTTTGGAGACCCTGCTAGGAGCACTAGGCTCCTGACAACACAGCCTCCAGGCTCACCAGGGCATGCAAACCACCACGATAAGGTGATGATTCCCGGAAAGGGCTGAAAATAGTCCCCAATAAATATCCTCCTGTGTGTTTGATGGAAACTACAGCACGCAGCTGTTTGAGGAAATTGCCGACCCTTTTAAACATTAAACTAAATATGTGTGATGTGTTTAGAAAGATTTACTTATTCAGAAGACTTTTTTAAAATTGAACTTGCTAACAAAAAATATAAACATAACCAGTGTTAATCTTTTCAGTTCAATTGCTAGTTGTTGTTTTTTTTTTATTTAGCACGTTTATTTCACTGTTTATACAGGTCAACTGGAGCAGCAGTGTCTTTCAAAAGAAGTTTTGAAGAAAGAAGCTAACCAGGGTGACAAACTAAAGGATTTGTTAACTTGTGGTGGGAACCAGCTGGACACTTATAACAGATTTGTTGTTGTTGTAAACAAGAGCCGTCCAGAACAAGTGCAGTACCTGCAGTTTTTGAGTAAGCTGAAACTGTTCTGCGTGTTAGACTTTGATCCTAACTCCACAGCTCCAGGTGGAGTGTGTCATTCCTACAGAAAGTCAAGGGTGGCCAATCTGCATAACCCATCACAGTATCAAGGACAGACTGACTCCGTGATAAAGAACCTTAACCTCTGCAAACAGACCAGCTGGATCTTCTGCAATGGCAGGCATGACCTTGACAGCGACTCGAACAAAGAGCTAAACTACAGAAACTGGCTGAGGAAATCTTGCAGAGATGTAGAGCAGTTGGTTTCTTTCATTTGCAACCCTGAAGTTCTTCTTACTGGAAGAAGACTCATCATATTCCTCCTTCTTTCACCTGTGGACACTGAGAAAGACCCGGTCTTTGACACCTACAAGTCTTTCATAAAACACACTGAAGAGGAAAGCATCATCACTCTTTGTGATTGTCAGAGCACGTACGAGAAATGGAGGGAGATGGTTCAAGAAAAGTGTGATTTTGACATTAATTGTTTATCCATATATGAACTAACCCTAAGTGAGATCAATGGTACTATAATGGCTCTGGGACCTTTCAGTCAGTCATCTGGAAGGTTGCTTCCCTCTTCTGGTTCCAGTGCTGTTGTCCTGAAAGAGAAGGACGAAGATTTCATGACTGCTCTGGATATTCTGTGTCTGAATCAGTGTGAAAACATTTATGATGAGAACAGCCCGGAGTTTGAAGACTTGAGAATCAAAGTTGAGGAGGAATTCTACAGAGGAGGCAAAGTAAAATGGTGGAACTTCTACTTCTGTGACAAAGACAAAGAGAAGCCATTTGTCAAGCGGGACAAGTATGAAAATGTGAAGAAGATGATCAGACTTCAGTTGAAAGATTCAAAAGACATTTGTGCTCTGCTGAATCTGTTTCACCATCCAGGCTGTGGTGGAACAACCTTAGCAATGCATGTGATGTGGGATCTCCGTCAAGAGTTAAGATGTGCTGTGCTGAAAGACAACACACTGCCAAACACAGAAGTTGCCATTCAAGTCAGAAGCCTCATGAAGCTTGAAAGTGAGAAACCATCTCCAGTTTTGCTGTTTGTCGATGAGTCAAAAGAAACTGAGAATCTTCACGATCTTGTGAACTGCATACATAAGGCTGCAGTAGAGGATACCTTAAACATAAATGTGGATGACTCACAAAACTGCAAAGTCATCATCCTTAACTGTGTTCGTTCCCATAGTCCAAAAGAACAATACAGACAGCACAATGGAACACAAAGTCAATACATAACTGCTTCACTAACACCAAACGAACAGAAAGAGTTTGAAAAGAAACTCAAAGAGCTTGAAGAAACTCATGAAAAACCTGAAAACTTTTACAGCTTCATGATCATGAAGAGCAATTTTGACCAAAGATACATTGATGACATTGCTCGTAAGACACTGGAGAACTTTAAAATCAGCTCAAAGGAGGACCAACTGTTTGCCTTTCTAGCCTTACTTAACACCTATGTGGCAGGATCTGAAATCTCTCTCTCGCTCTGTGAGGATTTTCTGGGGATGAAAATGATTCGCTGGCAAGAGGACGGTGTAATGGACAGAATGAAGACATATTCAAACTGTCTCATCATAGACACAGTTGAAGACTGGGAATACAAAGGAATCAGAATCCTTCATCAGTCCATCGCATCTGCCTGTCTGGAAGAGTTGGAGAGAAGCTGCTATTTAAAAGTGAGTGAAATCAGTATGATGATTCTTCACTGTGATCTGTTCTTCAGTGACAGAGTTGTCAAACACAGATTCATGCGTTCAATTCAACGGATGTTGATAGAAAGGCAGCGCAAGAAGGATGGAGACGAGAGAGAACGATTTTCTCCTCTCATTGAAGAAATCCACAGTAAGCAAGGGAGACAAACTGTCCAAGAAATCTTTGTGAAAGCATCAACCAGGTTTGAAAAAAGTGCATCTATTCCTCAGGCACTGGCAAGATATTTGTACATCAACAAGCGTGACTTCCCAGAGGCTCTGAAATGGGCTGAGAAGGCAAAGAACATTAAAGAAAACCCATACACATTTGACACAATTGGGCAGATTCACAAAAGCAATTTAAAATCTAACAACCACAGAGAAAAGCAGGAGACATCACACAATCCAGAAGACTTAAACACAAACCTCAAAATAGCCAATAATGCTATCAAAGCTTTCAAAAGGGCTCAAGAGCTGGCAAATATAGAGGATGAGCCTGAGAAGGAAGCTGCTGATGATGAGTCCGATGACTATCCCAGAAAGTCATACAACATTTATGGCTATGTGGGCGTGCTGGAAATTGCTTTCATGGTCTTTGAGATATTGAGCAGATTGCCGTTCTTTGAGGAAAGTGATCCAATGAAGAAGAGGTACTTGCGGAGTTTTCTGCAAAAAGCTATCCCAATCACCAGCGTGTATAAGGAGGACAACGAGATCAACAACAGATACGTGGAGATCATCAAAGAACACGAGCAGTTTCTCCAAAATTTAAAAACTGAAGTAAAAGAAACGTTTGAAATTGTTGACTGTTACTTCACATATATAAAAGCAAACAGTTCAGAATTTGATTCAAAGATTCGTTGGATCGTCTCTGGTCTTTTTAAAAGGTATGTGACTCTTTTTTGCACTGGACCAGAGGAAATGAAAAAGGAACAACAAAACAATCCTAATCTCAATTTGAAAATTGAAATTGAAGAACGAAGATCGTTTCTTGAAGAGAAACATGCAGATACATTTGTAGGGATTCTTCAACATTTGGACAAACCTGCTGAAGAGATTGAGAAGATCACAGAGTACTATGCATTCTTACAACAACAACGACAACAACAACTCACCAAAAAACAAAAGACAAAGGAAAAAATCAATTACATTTTGTCAAACATAGTTCTTTTCATTTTGAAACCAAGATCTAAACATGTGAAGAGTTACAGCCAACTCTCTGCTCTCCTGCTGGAAACACTGCAAGATGTAGGACTTCGGTGTCCCTTCCCAGACCCGTATTACCTGGCTCTGCTGTTACTGTGGCCAAGTCCTACTCAGGAAAACACAGAAATTGGGACATATGTGAGAGCAATAAGAAACTCTTCTCTCAAGCACCTGGCTCTGTTTCCAAAAAGGAGCACTATTGCCCACCTCTACTTGGGGAAAGAAGAGGGACTTAAGAGGCTTGTTTCTAAACCCCAACTAGATGAGAATTTTAAAGAGATGCGCCGTGATATGTTGGCACAACTTTGGCGGAATGGAGATATATTTAAAAACAAAGCGATTATCAACCGCCTTCATCGAGTCAGTGGAGCCATTGAGCAAGGAGAGGTGTTTGCAAATTATGGAAAACTGAAAATCCCTGTGCGTCCAGCCCTCATTGCTGGTATAAGAAGTGGTTTCAGCACAGAAAAGGTTTCTTTCTACCTCGGTTTTGCTATTGATGGACCCCTTGCTTATGATATCCAGTATGAAAACTAGGGTAGGTGATTGTACAAACAAGAGCAAAGCAACATGAACCGTACAGTGTGAAAATTAGGTGAAGCAGCCCGTGACTCCCCGTGATGTAAGACAGACTCCAGGGTTAAATGCCAATCCTGTAGCTCTAGCTGTATATGTACATATATTTTTTAAAATCTTCTTATGATATTTACCTTTACTTTTCTTATCCCCATTCTGAGTTTTTTGGGACATTCACCACTTATGATATGCAGTGTGAAAACTAGGGTAGTAAAATGTACAAACAAGAGCAATGCAATAGAGAAATGGACTGTAGGTTAACAGGTGTAGCAGCCAGAGACTCACTGTGATGGAATTTTAAACACCACAGGTTGCAAATCTTGTAGCTCTAACTGTACATGTACTAGGGATGTCCAGATCCGATCACGAGATCGGAAATCGGGCCCGATCATGTTGTTTCAGACTCGATCGGAATCAGACGTTACCTCCCGATCAGGACTCGGATATAAATGTATATATATTCTCATATTTACTGTTTGTTTACTGTTGCACTAAAGTCCAAAATGAAGAATTTATGTTATTTATTCCTTGATTGTTGAAGCTACCTCACAGAAGTGCTCTCTTTGTTAACAGAGTTGTTGAATGTTAAAATAAGATGAATTAAATAAAAAATAAGGAACATCCTGGATCTGTTTTTTCACTCTTCTTATATTTTTTAAGTATTATAGAAGTATCGGATCAGGACTCGGTATTGGTAGATACTCAAAATCAAATGACTCAGACTCGAGGGCAAAAAAACCTGATCGGGACGTCCCTAACATGTACATATTTTTTTAGAACTTTTATATACTTCATCTTTTATAAACATTTGTTATTCACTGTTGTTGTTTTGTTTTTGTTGTTGTGGGTTAACAGAGAAAATAGCTCTGGCTTATTTGAAGACAAAGAGATCAACAAGCCCTGGAGCTCCTAAATCCCAGTTGAAAATCATTGATCTAGCTCTCAATCATTTTTTATGTTTTTGTGTGACTTTAAATTATTTAACGTACCTAAAGGTGACCAAGTGGGATCAATATCTTCTGATCTTGTGTTTGAAATATGTCTGATTGCTCTAAATGTGTGTACAATTATAATCTATGCAATATAAAAATATGTTCTAAATCTGTTTTCTTAGTTTTGTTAGTAGCATTTAATCACTGTGACCTTAACTCTGCAGACATTTGTGGTTGGAGCCACAATAGTTGATGGTAGTTACTATTGTTAAGCATAAGCCAGCTGATCTGTTTTCTTTTCCTTTTCCTTTTTTTGAAATAACTGTTTTGAGAAAAGGACGAGAAGTTATGTTTTTGATACATTTGTTGAAAGTCAACCAAGGAGATTAGTTTTCTTTGGATCAATAAATCTTGAACAAACTGAAAGATCTCCGCGAGTGCTTTTACCTTTAGTAGTGAGTAGCATACATCCTCCGAACAGATGACAAAAGAAGTAGAAAATGATTAAAGACTTGGCCTAGACATTAGTAGTTTACGCCTTTAAAATGTAGTTTATTTGTGAGATCTTCCAACAAACATTTGATCTGTTTTTCCTTTTCTCATTATTTGTCAGGTTTAGCAGCAGTACTGATTTACAATTAGTAGTGACATGGAGTGATTTGAACAACAAAAGATGTTGCAGACAGAAGATGATGGCTCTGCATAAAACATTTTGAAATAAATTTATTAAAGTGTGGAGATTAGGGGGTGCTGTCCAGCAGGAAATGGAGTAGGTCAGGTTCAATTCCCCATTGTGACCCATCTACTGATGTGTCCCTGAGCAAGACACTTAACCCCTAGTTGCTCCAGAGGCGTGCGACCTTTGACATGTATTGTTGTATTGTAAGGCGCTTTGGATAAGCGTCAGCTAATGAATAAATGTAAATGCAATGGAACCACTTGCTTTGGCACTAAAACAGAATGCTGATATTAGGGGGATCTGGCGTAAAGTTTCTCTTTATGCGGATGATATGCTGTTATTCATTTCACAGCCCTTTTTGAGCCTGCCTGCATTAATGGCCCTACTTGAAGATTTTGGCAAAATATCGGGCTATCTGGCTAGTCAATATGCAGAAAAGTGAGCTGATGCCTGTTGGTGAGGGGACAGGCCAGGCACCCCTTGACTCTTTCCCTTTTAAAATTAATCCAAAAAAATTCAAGTATCTTGGGGTGTGGGTTACACACAGTCATAAAGATTTGTATTTAGCTAATTATCAGCCCCTGCTATCTAATCTGAAGCAAGATATTGAGCGGTGAGAACCCCTGCCTCTCTGTCTGGTGGGCAGAATCAATACTATAAAGATGAATGTGCTGCCTAAATTTTTATATGTTTTCCAGTGTCTCCCAGTGTTTCTCACAAAATCCTTTTTTTCAAAACTAAATAATTTGATATTGGCCTTCATCTGGAACAAAAAAGCCGCCACGGATCAAAAGACATATATTACAGAGACCTCGTGCAAAGGGAGGGATGGCACTCCCAAACTTCATGAACTATTTTTGGGCGGCTAATATATGCTTGCTGCTGTACTGGATGAGGGATGATGCAACAGCCCCTGGATGGACAATTATGGAGGGGGAGTCTATTGGGTCCATCTCTCTGGCTGCCCTACTATGTGCTAAGTTACCATTCACACATCCCCTGTCTAGCTTTACCTCTAATCCTGTTGTCATACACTCAATAAAATCTGGAATCAGTTAAGAAGATCTTTCTCTCTTGGGGACCTGTCACTTGCCGGGCCTTTTGCAAATAATCACCTGTTTATCCCATCATTGACGGGTAAGACCTTCAATATTTGGTCCGGAAAGGGGGTTGTCTTAATGTCTGATCTCTATGGTGAGGGTGTTTTTGTGTGATGGCCGCACAAGCAGCCACACATGGTAACAAACTTCCTTTCTGACTCCTCATGCCTGACAGCTTGGTCCTTCACATTTATCCTTCGAGCAGCTGATACAGAAGTATGACATTCCCAGGTCACATTTTTATCAATATTTGCAGCTTAGAAACTTTGTAGCCTCAAATTCAGACACTTTTCTATTGTGCCCTTCTGAGTCTTTGTTGGACTTAATTTTTCAATGTAAGCTGGCCAGGAAGCAGACAATTATTGTTATTTATGATTTACTTAGCATGCATGATTTGACGCGCCCTTAGATCTCCTTAAGAACAAATGGGAGACGACCTAGGAGAATCGATTTAAGATGATAATTGGCGCAAAGTAATCCAAAGAATTTTTTCTTCCTCTATATGTCTCAAACATGCAGTTGTCCAATTTAATATTTAATATTTGCAGTTGTCCAATTTGCAACATTTCAGGGATTGTTTCTACAGAGTTATATTAGTTGGAAAGACACTAAAGACGGGGGTATGGTTTAAGAAATCGACATTTGTGTATGAAATGTTTGGCCATTAAAATGAGATTCCAAATTCACTTGTTCTCTTCTCCATTTGAAGTCTAAATTTAATGTACTTCATGAGTTAAAGTTGGGATATTTTGTGTATGCTAAAAGATCCAGAACTGGAAAGCATCCCAGAAGATCTGGGTTCCACAACAAGAGAAGAAGAGATGTTCTGCAGTTTAAATGTCAGAATTACAGAGAGCACAAACAGTCACATCCATATTAAACCTTTGATGCAACAAGTTGTCACATGGATAAATTTCATTCATCACTTTGAAATGAATTTCTTTCACCTTCGGTGAAACAGGAAAAGAAAGGTAACCGGTTCTTAACTTCATTATACAGTTGCCGGTAAATTTCTGGAAGATGTGTTTTCTCTTGAGCGGTGAAGGGAAGCAGACTGACAGGACATTTCTGAAAAATATATTATTACATTTATTTTTATCTAAGAAATTATATGCATCTAACATGGGCTCTTGAGGAATAACCACAGAGTGTGTTAACATACTTTTTACTAAAGTGATCAGAGCTTGTAGGATTGCCTTAATTATGGTTTTAAATTGCCTCTCAGTGCACATCAAACTGTATTTCCAGATGAACACATCATATGTTAAGTTACCACAATTATCTAATAAATGAACAATTGACCAGACACTCTTTTCCATCCGCACTGCAAAAACTAAAATCTTAGTCAGATTAATTATCTTAATTGAAGGCAAAATATACTTGTTTTTTGTCTGACAAGATGCTTCTTCTTACCAGGCAGCTTTTATGTTAGAGAATTTCACTTGTTTCAATTTTTTTGGGCCTTAACTAGCAAGTGAAATATTCTTGTTCTGTTGGCAGATAATTTTGCTTATTTTAAGTAATTTCCCCTCATTTTAATGCTTTTTTCTTGTTTTTGAGAGCTCAGTTTTTGCAGTGCATTACCTGTAGAAGGACGATTTTCTCTTATATACTTCAGTTATTCCAGATTGGCGCCGTGTGAGGAGTAAAGTTATGTTTGTACATATGAGTTTCCAGTAGTGGAGAACCTGTTGATGGAAATTCAAAAGCTTAATTGTAAATGTTAAAGTCGCATATTAATAAGAAATGTCTGGGACCAAACTTTTTGAAGATTTTGAAGGGGAAACCAAACCAGAAAAAATTCTCGCCTTTTATAATAATTTTTTTTTTAATTTGATGGTACCATTAATTGGGTCAAAACCTTTAACCCCCTTCTTCGACCAGTTTCACTGTAACGCTTTTATTTACATAATAATATTTATTTTTCCATATAAAATTGAAAGTATCTTGATTGATCTTCTTAATTAATTTGTCGGGTACATCATCGATTTTAAAATGATACCGAGACTGAACTGTAAGAGGCAGCAGCGTGTCTCTGCCGCAAAACCAAGAAGAAGAAGAAGAACCGGAAATGCTTCCCCTTTCCGTTTCCGCTGATGGCTCGCTGCTAGCTGCTGCTGCTGTTTCTCTGTACCGCCGTGTGTTTGTGCTCGTCGGAGCTAATTCTTCACTCCGATGGCAAACAGAACCGTTAAAGATGCGAACAGTATACACGGGACCAACCCTCAGTACCTGGTGGAGAAAATCACCCGGACTCGAATCTACGAGTCTAAATACTGGAAGGAGGAGTGTTTCGGTCTGACCGGTGAGTTAGCTTAGCATGTTAGCTGAGCGCGCTAACGTTAGCTTAGCAAAGGAAACCAGTTATGATGCTTTAGTGTATTTTATCCAAGAAATATACTCTGGAGCTGCTCTAGCATTGTGTTTCTAACGGTGTTTGTTCAACGTTAACTTATATTTATTGAACTGGCAAAAATAAGTTAGCTAGCTAAGTTAGCATAGCCCAGGTTAGCTTCACTAATCTGTTTGTTTTGGTTCATTAAAAAACAGAAACCCGAAAGAAAATCACTTTGCGACAGTGTGGGATAGTTTCACCTAATAGTTTAGGTATCTATCACTAGTATAAAAGAACTGTGTTGTTAGAAGTAATATTAACTGTATTAAAAGCAGCAGATCTCCACATTAAACCATAAAATGTGACTTAATCAATCCTTTATCAAAAATACTTTTGATTCATCAACAAGCGACTTATCAAGGAAAGTTTATTTGTATGGCACAATTCAACAACAAGGAAATTCAAAGTGCTTTGCGTCAAACATAAAAACATCAAAGGGAAGAAGAAAAGAATACACATTAAAATCTAATTTTTAAAAGGGTGAAATAGAAAATAAAACCGGATAAAATACTTTTTAAAGAGCTGAACAGGGAATAGAAACAGGGCAGTAAACGTCAGCCTGACATTTGATCTAATTACAGGCAGCGGTAAAAAGTCACTGACAGTTTCAGCAGACCTGCAGTTTGTTCCAGATATATGGAGAATAAAAACTGAACGCTGCTTCTTCATGTTTGGTTTTGACTCTGAGGACAGAAAGCAGACCTGATCCAGATGATCCCAAACTGTTGTCAAAATAAAACATTTCATATCATTCGATATTGATATTTATCAGGATAAATGTCAAATCATTATTTCTTTCAAGTTTAAAAGCTTTTTTTTGCTGCTGAGTGAAAGTTGAAGAAACCAGATGGTTAATTGTGGTTTTAAACTTTTCCTTGTGGTCAGAACAAACACTTGATGCCAAACAGTTGATCACAAATCTGAGGCAGAACATTCAAAACTGTTTTAATCTTTTCCTCAACAAATTAAACATCTTAAAATAAACTATTGATTCTTTCGTGAATCAAATTAATTAAATCAGACTTTTATTGAACACTTGTTATATTGTTATTGAGGAAAATTAGATCGCGATAAATATAAGTATTGTTTAATTGCTCAGCCCTACTTTGCTGACTAAGCTGCTACTAATCAGACACTCTGTCGCTCATGTAATTTAAACTTTATCTGTTCTTTTATAGTTTATGTTTTTACTTGTTGTTCCTATTTTTATTCCATTAATTTATTTTTTTCTTTCTCTTTTATTTGAATCTATTCTTATTTCTGTCCTTCTGCTGCTGCAACACCTGAATTTCTCGTATTACTGAGGACCAATAACGGCTCATCTTATTTAGCTTGCTGCATACAGCTGTGGTTTGTTATTTGCCTTTTTACCACATAATATACAAAACTTAAAAATACTTCGACCCACCTGTCCTTTGTCTTTTTTCACGTGAGACTTTGGTCAACAGTTTGTGTTTCTGTTTCACAAGGCCTGTATGTGAAGTAAGTGCTTGTTGTGTCGCCCACAGCTGAGCTGGTTGTGGACAAAGCCATGGAGCTGAAGTATGTCGGTGGAGTTTATGGTGGAAACATAAAGCCCACTCCCTTCCTCTGCCTCACCCTGAAGATGCTGCAGATTCAACCTGAAAAAGACATCATCGTTGAGTTCATAAAGAACGAGGACTTCAAGTAAGTTTTCAGTCTGTTGAGAAAATAAATTGAACAAACACTGGTGCTGTACTCCCTTCGTCAACCAACCAACCAAAACGTAAGAGGGGAAAAAACTCAATGCTCTTTTATTCATGCAGAAATGTATTATTATAAATCTAAAAGGTGACAAAAGGTGAAATGAACAAACGCTTATTCGACTTCTCAATTTATCAGTCAAGTTTGTTTACAGAGTCTGCAAAGACATCAGGATGAATGAGGAAAGCATGATGGCTCCTTGTGCTCTCTTTGTTTTCATTAGATATGTTCGTTTACTCGGCGCCATGTACATGAGGCTGACTGGCACAGCGGTGGATTGCTACAAATACCTGGAGCCGCTGTACAACGACTACAGAAAAATCAAGAGTCAGAACAGAAACGGAGGTGAGTTTTTGAAAGTCCCTGCACGAATGATTCAATTATTTTGAAAGTCGATTACAGTCGAAACAAATAATCGACTATCAAAAATGCATCTTTTTAAAGAACGTTTCTGCTGCAGCAACAGAAAGTTCCTCTGAAATCACGTCCTGATAAGCAGCTGATCTGCTGACGGAGCAGCTTTCACGCCACTACTGCGACACCCCGGGACAAACCGACACCGAATTCACAAGAGGGGATCAGTAATTACAATTTTATAGTAGACAGCGTTTCTCAACCTTTTTTGTAGTTTCCCCAAACTCAACAACTCACAAGTCTGTGATATTTTTAACGGAGTTTGGTGCGGATTAGCCGCCTCACGCACAGTCAGAACTGTTTTCTCTTCTTTAGAAAGTATGAAACTGTCCGCTGTTGTCTGATCTTTCGCGCTCGGCAGCAACACGTTCTCTCTGCAGCGTTTATAGCTTTTAGCTTGTGAAGGTGTTTCTGCAGATCTGATGTTGTTTTAGTAACTTTAACGTTCACATCATGCGCTCTGCACCTTGTGTCTGGAAGTCTTTAAAGAATTACTATTTAAGAAACACATGGATGAGAATATTGTCCCACAAACAGAAATGTCCTCAACACAGAGATTCTGAAAGCTACGGAAAACTGCTCGCCCCCCCTGATCCCCATTTCCTCGTTAAGTGTCCTTAACGGGCGAGATAGATGCCATTGGTGTGTGTGTGTGTGTGAATGATTAGTTTCTGTTTGTGATGAGCAGTTGGCACCTAAAATTACAGCTAAAATCCACTGACTCCGTCTACGGCGTGTTACCGCTGCGCTGGGCTTTCTGGAGCTAATTGTGGCGTTATAGTCGGTATAGACGCGGACCGCATGGCGTCCCTGAAACAGGTCTATTTTTACCACCAGCCGCGTCAAGCAGATTGAACCAGGCAGGAAGTCAGACACAGAACGGCAGAGAGAATCCGGTCAATTTGCAAAACAAGCAGTACAGACAATTTTAACATTTAATAATCCAAGAAGTTTTCTGATCTACATGTTGTATCTTGTTAATTTGCACGTGCAAGCGAGACAATGTGGTTTTAGCAGCTCTTGGTTTTCACAGTGGAACTCTTCCATGTCAGAGTACAGAAGACCACCAGGCTCAAAAGAAACCCTGTGATCGGTCTACAAAACTGAAAAGGCTTAAGAGTTCAATGAAACATGCTCTCCTGTGCAGCGAGCACTCTACCTGTTTTGATTAACACATTTGGGCTCCATGTTTCTCACTTATTCCACAGTTGCACAACTTTCTCCATCAGACAACGGCTTGTTTTTAAATTCCATCCATGTTCTTTGTTTATTGGGCCAAAAGTTAAATTTCAGAGACTTTGCCTGAACCCTGATTATGTCGTGGATGTGCGACGATCAATTCAGGCTGTTTCTGTTTACGCTTTCAGAGTTTGAGCTGATGCGATGGGACGAAGTTCATCGACGAGCTCCTTCATGCAGAGAGGATGTGTGACATCATTCTGCCCCGCCTCCAGGTGCGTTAGGCATGCGTGCAGCTCACACGCCAGCTTGATTCAGGTGCCTACACCTCTGATGTGTGTGTGTGTTACAGAAGAGACATGTCCTGGAGGAGGCGAGATGTTAGACCCACGTAATCAGCTCTGGAGGAAGACCTGGATGAGGTGGAGACTAGTGAAGATGAGGAAGATGAGGAAGAAGAGAAGGTAATAACATTTCCGAGAGGACGTGGAGGACAAAGCTGCCTGTGTGCTCTGTCAGAAAAGCTTCGCCGGATGGTTGAATAGCTTAATAAGAATAATTTGAAAATGCAGACTTTTCCCTGAGTGAACACGTGTGTATAAATGATTTTATTTTAGTTATTTTATATGTCGCCGTATTTGAATGTAGCTTTAAGGGACTACAAACGTCCGTTTCTTTGCACAGCCTGGTGTTGTATAATCACCTTCCACGGGTGTGAAAGTGTTTGTGTTTTTCCGCCTGCAGCCGGAGAGAATCGTGACGCCCGAACCCCACAGACGCAGTTATCGAGACACCGACAGACCTCGCCGATCGCCCTCACCTCGTTACAGACGCAGCCGCTCACCCAGACGGTTTGTGCTTTGTTATCCTTCGATATACAGAGATTAAGAACTGATATTTCTGTGATGTGAGGAAGACTAAACAAGACATTTTATCATGGATTCAGTTCTAAATCGATTCCTTTGCGGCTTTGTTTTTCCAGGAGGAGCAGATCTCCGAAGAGGCGGAGGTATGTTTGCATTTGCTGAAAATCTTTGTCACCTTTTTTAAATTAAACTGCTTGTAGCTTATCCTCATTGATTGTTGTTGAGCGTATCCCAGCCCATCGCTCGGAGAGACCGCCATCGCAGCAAGAGCCCCCCGCCGCCATCGCGAGCCGGTCCAGAGAACGACGCCACCGCTCCAAATCCCCAGGTAAAGAAACTAGAAAGGGTGCAGGTTCTGGTTCACGTGTGTCAAACTCAAGGCCTGCGGGCCGCATCCGGCCCGCCACATCGTTTTATGTGGCCCGCGAAAGCTGTAAAGATTCATGATTGTCCTAAAATAAAAGTCTATGCTGCCATAAACTACATCTCCCACAATGCATGTTGATTTGTGACCCGCGAAGTGACGGCATCCCGCCACTAGACTGCGATGTTTCCAAACCCGCTACTGTAGTTTTCTGACAAGTGGAGATGAGAAATGTGTACAAGCGAACCCTAAATGTCCAAGGCGAAAAACTGATGTAGAAGGAAGGAAATTTCATGAATGGTGGGAAAGTGAATACGTGTTTGTTCTTCCGCGGAGAAAACCCGGCAGGCCGGGCCGGGTCTTTGTGTTGTGAGGCAGTGATGAAGGATCAACGTTAGTTAAGCCCGTGCAGGCGACACGACTGTCAGCGTCGGCCGATGGCTCAACTTGCAGTCTTGTGGCGGGGAGTCTCGATGGCGTCCACAC